>APFE030099321.1:64137-111300 GCA_000404065.3 Pinus taeda | reverse complement strand
CAACAACTGCCTCAAAATCCTACGCCATGTCAACCGTCCGTGCTTACGAATCCTTTCCCTCAGCAAGGATTTTTTGCTACTAAACCTCAGAAAGGTCAAGCAGCCCACCCACCCTAACCTTCTGGTCCTTGTGACTACTAGATTCTCATGATGAATTATGACGGGGTCAATACCTTTGACGTCAACCTGCAAACTCGGTCACGTCAATATAATAAGCCATCGACTTCGTCTGCAACCGAGCCCAAAACCAAAGAGTCTACTGAGTCTCTTATGACATCAAATGGTCCTTTACAGATCACGTAGCCCAAGGTTGAGTCAATTCCCAAGATCCCTAAAGGGTCGTTGTGCCATATTGTGACTTCTAACCGAGATGCCCACATGTACAGTATAGTAGACGACTTGACGCAATCACCTGTCACCATGTCGATGTTGGAGGTCCTCCAATCATGCCCATCTCTGAAGAAAGCTCTACTAACTGCTTTAGGCACAATAGATCCTTTAGATGATCGTTTGATTGTCTTTCTTGTTTATGCATCAGAACATCCTCCATTACCATGATCTGTCGCTTTCCAGATACAAGTCCGATTCCGTAATTCCATCATCTCCTAATGCATTATTGACGAAGGTGCATCCATCTGTGTGATGTCTATTGTCATTTGGAAGCAACTCAAGTAGCTTGAACTGTCCCCATCCATCATCACTATGTGTGCTTGGGATGGTCGCCCCTCCCAGCCTCTCGGCATGTATCGTAATTATCCAATGATTCTTACGGGCAAGACTATTTCTATAGACACTGATATTATCGATACCCCTCTAGATTACAACATTATATTGGGTCGTAGTTACACTTATGCCATGTTAGCCATCGTGTATGCAATTTTCCACAAGATGTGGTTCCACCATGAAGGGAATATTGTCACTATCAATCAATTGACGTACTATGAGCCGTCATCCTTGAACTCCCTGAGTCTATTATCTCATCGATGTCTGAAAGGCGGTCTGCCACCCCTCTCACCAGTGTTTCACCTGGAGTCTACAAATATTTCACCTTGTTTGGTGCTTTCCCTAGTTCTTTGTGTGATAACTATGGCCATTATACCCATCATTGTCCTCATCTTGATGAGTTTCATGAATACCTTTCGAAGTTTGCGAGTTCGAGGCCACTCATAGTGGGTCATCTATCCCTCTACTTGTGAGTTCTGGTCCCACTCTTGCACTAGAACATGGAGACTCTGGTCCCACCATCATGATCCTTCCCCCTAATGTTGAGATGACGGACGGTCCATATCCTTTACCTATCGTCACCCTTGATATCCTCGCAGGAAAACCTCTCTGAGGTTCCTGCGCATGCTTCTGTTGAACCTCCCTTGTTGCAAACCAATGTCTCAACATCAATAGATCTTCCATCTACTAGCTCATCATATACCACCTCAGATGATGCGTATGTGAACCTTCTTTCTCAGGATGATGCACCAGGTACTGCCACCACATCATGTAGTCAATTTTCCTCCAGTCCTCCCATCTTCCATTCTGATGAGGACATCATGGAAGCCATGAATACACCTGATTACCCTTGGGATGATATGCACCATCGTGTGTACTTCCTTCCATATTTACGAACCCATAAGTTTTCCCCCCATCTCACTTGTGATGATCGATGGTGAATTCGATACTAGGCCCCTCACTACCATCTCATCGATGATGATCTTTATTGTTGCGGTATTGATACTATCCTTCATTGTTGTCTCACCCATCCTGAAGTAGAGCAAGTGCTCAATGCCTATCATAGTGGAGCTTGTGGTGGTCACCTCTCTAGTATGGACACCGCCCATAAAATCATGTGCGTTGGTTACTTTTGGCCTTCTCTCTTCAGTGATTGCATTGAGGCAGTCAAACACTGTCCCAGTTGCCAACATTTTTCCCAAAGCTAAGAGCCCCACTGGCTCCCCTCCTTTTTGTCATCACAGTCAGTCCTTTCTGCAAATGGGCCATTGATTTTATGGAGTGTAGTCCACCATCTGTTAATAACCATAAGTATATTATCGTTGCGATTGACTCTTTTACCAAATGGGCTGAGGCCATGCCTACGTTCAACAACATGGAGGCTACCATGACCCTTTTCTTTTCTAACCATGTTATCGATCGATTCAGGGTTCTGAAACAATTGGTCACTAACCATGGTTGACATTTTGAAGATGAGGTATGGCATGAGATATCCTTGTTGCTGGGCTTCCAGCACTAGTATTCATCGTCTTATTACCCCCAAGGTAATGGACAAGTTGAAGCAGTCAAAAAGATTCTCAAAATGATGCTTCAGTGGAATGTGAATAGGCACAACACCAACTAGAACCTTATGCTCTTCCCAACTTTGTGGGCCTATAGAACTTCTGTTAAAATTGCCACTGAGTTTACTCCTTTCCACCTTGTTTTTGGTGAGGAGGAAGTCTTACCGACCAAGTGTGAGATCCCTTCCCTTCACCTAGCTGTTGAACTTCTCCCTGACACCCAACCATTAGAACAAAGACTTATCATGCTTGAGCGTGCCTCTGAAGACCGTCGTGTTTCTTTGCAAACCATTGAAGTGGCCAAAAAGTGCACCAAAGTCCAGTACAACTGAAAATTACACCCTCATACCTTCGATGAAGGTGATCTTGTTTAGGTGTATGAATAGGCCCATAGTGTCTTGGGACATGGGAAGTTCGAATCATTATGGCTAGGACCTTACATCATTCGTAAGGACTTAGGCAAGGGGACATATCTCTTAGAGGATTTCGAAGGCCAACTACTTCCTAATCCTCGCCATGAACTCTACCTCAAGAAATTTTACTCGTAGCATATCCCATTAATTTGCATGTATTTATTTCTGTCATGCATTTAGGTAGGTTTCATCATCTCATTTGTTATCTTTTGCACCTTTCCTATGAATCCATCATCCAAATTGTATATCGGTTATGGCGATGGTGCAAGTCGCTTCTCCAGGGATCTAGCCTCCGTAGCATGGGCCATTTTCACCCTTTTGCATACGTTAGTCCATTCTAACGGTGTATGCATTGGTTCTGCCACAAATAACCATTCCAAATATGATGCGGTGATATGCTTGTTAGTCGATGCCCTTGCTCATCACATCCTTCATATTCGTGTTCGTTTAGATTCCTTGTTACTTGTCATGCAATTGAATGGTGTGTATCATGTGCATAACCAAGTCCTATGTAGAAAATATCTATGAGTTAAGCTGTTAGTATGTGAATTTGAAACCATTACTTTCAGTCATATTCCTAGAGCCAAAAATAACTATGTAGATACCATTGCAAATAACATTCTAGATTGGAATTGATCACATGTATACCATAGAAGACAACCATAACCAAAATAGATGGCGAACCACAATCGTCATATAAAATATGCATAACCACATTATGTATCGACATATAAAAATAAATGTGTTTGGAGTCCTCCAATCTAAATACATCTGGTATGCCCATAGCATACTGGGTGGCACATAGGCCCCTACATCTCCTTATCATCCTTTGGAGGATCTTGTGCCAACTTGGGCCGAGATGCTTGAATCCATTTTTCGAGCACTCGGAACACATGGTGCTCCACAAAATCCTCCTACTAGGGGGCATCATTCCCATCTTTGCATACCAAATCAATCCCTTCCATCACATATGCTTGCAGGTAGTATCCCATGCTTGGGGGCATGATGGTCTTCCCCTGGCCATCTTCTCAATTGATTAACATAAGTCTCAGCCTAGATCCCACCGGATTTAGGTATGGTTGATTATCCTCCCATTCCTTAGATAGTTTGTCCTATTGACCTTTTTAGTGAGCCATATTCACTTCACATATCGTATATGTTTGATACCATATCTTCAAATATTCCACTCTATGTCATACCACCTTTACCACATAGTGCCCACGTTTGACTTAGTGGGTGAGGATGATTCTAGACCTCCTCTAGTAGTTCATTCTCGTTTTCCTCTTCCCTTAATTCTTCACTAGGAACCATCATTCCAAGAAGCATTAAGGCCATATTTAGACAAGTAAGGCCACTTGCCTAAAATTCACAGATCCCTATTTCGATGGTAGGTTTGTTTACTATGATCTCCACAAGATTTAGGCCCTTCTCCTCCTCTCAAATTAGAGGGAAAACACCCTTTTATTGGAAAGCACACACTTTTTATGTTGCACATTGCGACCAGACCATAACTCTGTTTGATGAACTTTCAGCACCATTGGAAAGCTCACACCGAGTAATCTAATGGGTTTCTTTCATTTTTTGGTAATTTGACACTTCACTAGGAAGCCATTTTTTCCATGAAGTGTCACTTTACCGCCTCTTAAAATCAAATCTCTTCATATGAGTTGCTTGTACTTTGGGACCAACTTCCCTTGGCACTTTTCGTCTCACGTGTCGATTTTCATCATGAGCAATCATCATTTTCTCATCTTTTCATGGTCCCCACCGAGTTTACTCTGTGTGGCAGCATCATCAAGTCACCCTTATTTAGAGCATTTGCGATGAGTCATTTTTTCATCCATGGAGTGTTTTTCATGTCCCATTTATCATGTCACAGTATTCCATCCATCTTTGCATACCATTCATCCCATGTTTCCAGTTTTGACCTTCAGTCATACTGTCCATGATCCCCTCTAGAGTCGAGTTAGTCGCTACCAGGTCAACCATGCACTTTATGCTCTGACAAGGGAAGTCTTCTATTTGTCCCTAAGTCCCACTTTCCTCATTTTCCCCGGTGTCATTCCATCAGTCATAATACTATTTTCCATCGTGTCTTAGTTGAGGATCCTCATTGCCTCACCTATTGCCGGCCCTATTTTGTCAAAATCAACACATCTATTCCAGAAGAACGACCTAGAGAGCAGTGTATCCTGGTTCCAGCTTCCACTCTTTTTTGGTGCCTCGGATCAAGAAAAGGGAATCATCATTGCCCTTTGACTTGGTTATTTCATGCTCGTGATTCATACACTTGATGGTCCAGTGATGCTACAGATTGTACTAGTTATTCCTGGGTGTGTGTGAGATGTTTCAAACCTCATGAGGGGGTGGCCCTTTAGGTAACCCCCACATGCCCGCATGACTTCGTATTATGCTACAGCCTCAAATGCAGTTCCACAGATTTGATGGGTTCGACTCCTGCTACTTGTAGCGCTCATAGCATGCGTGGATCGTCAGATGATGCATTCAGTTTTGTAGAGCCCTTTCTTGTTTAGCAGGGCTTCTTTGGTTGTTATACCCTCCCTCCCCCCCATTTTTGGAGGGAAGGGCCATTATGTCTCATGTACTCAGATGTTATTATATTCAGTCCTGGATCATGTTTTTCCAGGCGTATTATGTATATGGGATACATTGTATTATTTTCTAGCTCATTTATGCCAGCATGTCATGTACCATTCAACATGTACTTTAGTGCTCAGTTTCATTTTGTTGGGCGCACCATTATTATTTGTACTTAGTCATCTTAGCGAGTATGGGTATGCCTCCCCCACCTCATTTGATATTAGGTACCACAACATAAAAGGAGACTTACATTAGTTAGTTGGTCTCCCCCCCTTTGTCACTATCCTCTTTCGATTTAGCCCCATTGGTCTCTCTCTTTCTCTTTGAATCCCGTTCGGTGTCTAGTGATTGTGTCCTTACAATGTACTTCAATCATACATTTTTCTCCCAACACTCAAATATTGGGGGCAATCTGTTATCACCAAAAATTGATCATCTAGCCATAACTTACTTGATGGATCGATGTACACAATGTAGGGCCAATTTTACCATAGTAAAACTGCTTTCACTATAAGATATTACTTAATAAACCACATTTTTAAAGTTATTTCTGGTTAAACCCATGAGGAAGAACTAAATAAATCATCATTTATTTAATTATCTCCTAGGAGTAATTAATTAATGTTCCTTGTCATATTTAATGGGGAAGCTTATACACAAGTTCAACTATCTAATGGTTAGACATGTAAGAAGGGAAGGGAACAAAGCAACAAATTTCTTGGCCAACTGGGGCTGCAATCAGCAATATGGCCCAATGGAAAAATTATGGCCAATACAGCTGAGGGATGATAAACTTAAAGTGCTGGAGGACATCCTTCGGCAAGATCACCAAAACGGCCAGGAAACTGAGAATCCAAACAACAATATCCCCGATTGGGATGCGTGCTCGAGGTAGGAGGGGACAATAGACATATATGGGTTATGAGGTTTAATGGTAGGGTACCACCCACTGCCCCCCACATGCTCATGGCAATGGGTACGGTGCCCTCCCACATGCAATTTGACAGAGGAGATGGGAGAAGTGGAAGGTATGGACAGGACGAAGAAAGAGGTGAGGCGGCTAAGGCAAGACGGGTGATGTGACAAAGCAAGGTAGAGTGGGAATTTGAAGGAATTAGGGAGAGAGAGAAGAGTACTGTTGCGATTCCAGGTGAATGGAGGAGCACAGGAGCAAGCCAGTGGAGCTGCAAGTGACAGTCTCAATGAAGCGCTCTCAGGTATGTATCTTGGTCTTTCAAGCCCCTTTCTATGGAAACTGTGTTGATTTATGGCTGGGGGATTCGAGAGATGACAGGGGAGGAAAATTGGGGGGATGGACAGGGAGACCAACGAAAGCTAGGGTGATGGTGATAGGGCTTGGGCTGGAGGTGAAAGCCATGAGTGATACCCAGGTTTGGGAATGAGAGGCCCCTCCTGTGAGCGGGTGATATAGTTGGTATCCCAATGCAAGTGGTGAGGCTGAGGCTAAGCATGAGCAACAACCAAGAAAGGGGCAAAGGAGTGAGGCAACTCTTCTAGGTAGAGGAGTGATGCAGCAACATTGGGCAGAGGGGCAGGGGAAGGCACCGACACTAAGAGTGATGGTGACCCAGCTCGATGGGCTGGTGGTGAGAGCCGTGAGTGTTAATTGGGTCTGGCATCGTGAAACCACTCCTATGTGTAGTTGAGAGAAACATTACTACCTTGTGGGTAGTGAGGTAAACGAAATGCAAGAGCGAGAGAAAAGTGAGTGGCAAAAGAGTGGCGTAGTTACATCAGGCAAAGGAGTGGCGCAAAATTTCGAGGCAAAGGGATGTGGGAAGACTTACCTGGGCAGAGGCAATTGCGCTTGGCTGCATGAGGGGTGGGGCATCTGTCTCAGGCCAGAGAGGCATGAGACAACGTACCGAGAGCTAATTCATTTTGCTTGTGAACATGCAAGGAATAGAGGAGAGATGACCCGACCTACACGTGGAAGAGGACATGGTAGAAGGGGAAGGGAACCGACTCGAGCAATTGACTCGAGAACTTCGGAACCAAGGCGTGGGAGAAAGGCTATAGAATGCCTCATTAGTGAAGCGATGACAACCTACAGGGAAGGAATGGATGTGGGCATCCATAAGCTTCTGGATGAATGGGAGGGAAAAATAAAACAGGAGGATGAATTCAAAGAGGAGATGGAGAATTGAAGGGCAGTAATTCTATATCTTGGGAATACCAGGGGCAAACTCACCTAGTTTAAATAGACCCTCTACCTATACTGGCTCATGAAGAGCCTTATGGGGAAGGCAATGGAGAAAATTTCAATGGGGATGGCTGTGACTCTCCAGGACATGCCCAATTACAAAAAGCACTTGTAGACGATCCAATTCTAGCCGCACAAGTAGGAAATCTACCTAGACAGAATCCAAAGGCACATCCCATGTATCATTGAACTAAATGACATGCCTAGCAACTCAGCCAATGACCTAGCTCCGGTTGAGTCTGCCTAAGAAGGACAACAAGATTAGGCAGTTTCTTGGGCATTTTTTTGTTTCATGCGGGTAGCATTTACTTTTAAAGATGCATGCTTATGATAGATAGACATATAGACTCTTATCATGATACTGATACGTATATAGTTGGCCTAAAATGACTGATACTATATTGTTTTTAGATGGCCGATAACAAGGATAGGTGGCCAATAGACTTGGTTTCCCACTGGGCAAGTTGAGGCCACCTATCTCATTTATGTGGTGTAAACTTGCTTTTTATAAATAGAAAAAGGAGGTCTTTCCAAGCTTAACAAAAAAAAAAAAAACATTCATTGTCATATTTGACCCAATCATGAGAAATAATTAGATAAATCATTATTTTTCTTATTTTTCTCTAGGAATAATTAATTAATCATTATTTAGTTATTATTCCTTATGAAGTTTGACTAAATCCTATAGGAATAATTAAACAAATGATTATTTTTTTATTATTCCTTAACCACATTCCTTGAGATTATAAATAAATCATTTATTTACTTATTATTTCTAAATTAAAGTATTTAACCAATTTAAATATTTTTTCCCTGCAAACAAATATAATAAAATATTCCAAATGGTTAATTTTAGATTTTGGTTAATAATATTATATTATTTTCCATTATTCGAGAATAACCCAATATTTTGTTATAAATTGGAGGGTTTTACATCCATTCTTGACTTTGGATCATTTTCATTGTTGCACTCACTATTGTAACTTTGATTATAATCACTGTAGCTTACCATTTTCTTTTTCCATTTGAGTTCCCATTGAGCTCAAACATTTTTTCTAGGTTTGCACATTCCAGAGAAGAGAGACTCTACAGAGCTAAAGATAATGAGGATAGCCAAGAACCCATCCCACAGAGGGGGACTGGTAACATCATTTGTTCCCTTCATAGGTGTCACATAATAAAATCTATTCTTTATATCTAGTTTTCATTGGGTCATTGTAGTTATTTGCACTTAATTCCTTATTTCATTTTGCTATTTAACTATTTCTATTACATAGATCTGGACTTTGGCAAGTTTTTTTCTATCATTTGCTGCATATCCACACTGTTTTACATCCATTCTTTCTGTTGAGGTTGTTTTTCATCCACAGTCTAAAGTGGTTTCTTTTCATACAACTTCGAGAAGAAAACACTCCAACAAGAGAGTAGAAGGAATTTCTTGTCTTATGTCATGTTCAAAGCCTTACATTTCCAATTCAAAATTGGAGCTCTCTCGTAGCCGCAACTTGAATGCAAGATGAAATTTCTCTTTTGTTTGAAGTGGAGTAGTGAATTATTAGTCCTTGGTTTGGAGTGAAGTTCCGAATCCTTCGTTTCTGAATCATTGTGGATTTTTGAATTCATCGACTCTGGAAACTATGGGTTCCTTCAAGGCGGTGCTGTTGAAATCTATGAAGAGTACGGGGCCACTCTGCTGGTTTCTTCTCTTCCAACTCTCCAAACTTTGAGCAAAGGTGGTTCTAGCATATGGTGGTCACCACTCAGGAGTCTCCTGAGAAAAGTTGGCTTGTCGGCTCTTTGAAGGTATGCCTTTACCTGCACTGAAGTTATTTCTAGTGTTGTTTCTTGCTTGGTCCTTTTCCCCTTTTCCACCCTTTCTGTTTGGTCACACCCCTTCTTTCCCTTTATCTGTCATGTTTTTTGAGCCTCGAGAACCCCAGTCCTCATCCCGCCATGCCTCCAGTTTTGGACACTCATTTGTTGTTTAATCTCCCAACTCCTTCTTGTCCTTCAAGTTACAATTCTGGGCCTATACGGCTCTTGGATCTACTAGTTCTCTGTCTCTCATCCACCTATATGTCTCTCATGGAGCCTAGAATGTATTCATTAGCTAGTTTAGATGCACCAATGCATGTAACAAATGTCCACACCTTATTTTTGATAATCAAGTCGAGATCCTAGACCTCCAATTGAAATTCGTACAAGAACGCTTTCATTTCCTTTAACATGAGTTTTATACTTTGCCTTCTTCTTATTCTTGGGCTCAATTGGACTATCGTAGTTTTCTTCTGAGTCCATTTCTGCTACTTCTTCTGTTGGTTCTTCGTAGAATATAGTGATGGCCCTGGGAGTACATTTGATAAATGCCCTACCACAGATACGTCTTCAATTCAATTCGAGAGAGAGGTCTCCAACATTTGATGGAAACTTGAAGGGCATTTCACAAACCGAGCAAAGGCCGAACAAGCATCCAATGGTTTTCTGCACTTACCCTATTTAGGTAGTATTTTTCCATGTGCAACTCCTATAACCATCACCTTTCTGATAACCATCACCTTCCTGGTACGGTTGACGCAAATTGCAATTTTAGGGTTGAGGCGAACAAAGAAATATAGATGTTTTGTTCTGTGAAGCACGATCCGTATAGTTTTAATACTTTCAAGTCCCTTCTTAACCAAAGTGAATAAGCTAATTTCAATTCATATAGTGTCATATTCAACAACAATGCGTGGAGTGTGGCAAGTGTTCTATTACATTACTTTCTATGCTATTTGATATTATAAGTTAAATTTATTTAAAAAATAAGATACAATCTCATATTTTTCATGCATTACACATATAAATTTTAACTTTTAGCTTGATAGGTGTTGGCGTGTAACTTACTTCATGTACCTCATGTATAGTTTAGTTAGAATAGGATATAGATACCTCGGATTTCTTGGGATTCTACTTCTGGTTATTTTGTTTAGCTTGCATATGAAAAATATGTGTCAATAACATTTACATTTGCACATTGGAGAAAACTCAATGGAGATCACACACATTGCAAAGAGCTTTGCCAGAAAACTCCACGCAAGGAAATGCATGATAAGGTCCATGGAAAGGCACAGTAATGATGACTTACGAATCTCTTCCCGTAGGTCTTGCACGATTTCTCATATTCCAACGACATTGATAGTCTAGACCCTAGTAAAGTCATTCAATCAACTTGTTCTCATCTTGCTATGGTAGAGCCCAGTTCTCTTCTTGTTGGTGTGAGTGAGGCATGTGTTGATTCTCCCTGCGGTCATAACTCAGGTGATATATTTCCTTTCGTCCCAAACTTACTGTTTCATCCCTTTCCACAATCTCTGGTTCAATTGTTTGATTAATTATTTTAAGCAAATGGCGCAAGTTTAATTTATACGAATTTACCTCTTACTTTCATGGTATCTTATTTGTTAAGATTTTACTTGCTGTCGAGTTTAAAAACACGTTGGTCAAGGAAATAATTTCTTTATTTCCTTTAAGGATACTATGGTTAAGTATATATTTGTTGTCTTATTCTCCTTAATTTTTCTCATGATTTCACTTCTTCAATACAAGCATACTTTAAGAATTGGATGACATTCTGAGTGCCAGGTTAATTTATATAGATTCGGTTGCTACAAAGCCTTTTAAAATTTCCCTACTACATGTCACAAGTTTTTTTTAATTATTATCACTTAGTTAACATGTTGTATGGTCAGAAGTTGTCATTCAAAGGTGAACTTCCTTCAGCTAAGGTGTCAGATCTTAAGGTTACCTATTCTGTCAAAATTTCCTGGTATTTGTACTCAACCTCATCTCTTTCTAGACATGTCATTCCAACTTACAAACCACATAGGGTTTGAAAAATGGTGGACAACTTACTACTTTTTTGATCTCACCATTGGACCAAGTCTCGTCAGTTCTGGAACCTTAGTTGTCATTGTAGCAAGCGTTCCAATTTATAATCGAACCAAAAATCTGTTTGCTTGATATATATGTTGGACTTAGAATTTCATTAATACTTGTTAACAATTACAAACAATTGAAATGCTACTTTGACATGGGGGAAACCTCTCAACTTTTGTTGCAATACTTTTCATGTGAATGTATACTAATTTTTTTATCTTCAGTCTCGGTTGGCAACAATCTTTTCATTCAAATTGAAAACTGATGCTTGGTTGGAAACAATATTTTCCTTGAAATTAAAAATTAATGTTGGGTTATCAACAATAATTTCTTTCTTTCAAATTGAAAATTGATAGTTGTAAACCCAATGTTTCAACTACTTTGAAACTTTTCTGAAAGAAACAAAGGATTCAGTGTCCAGACAACCAGAAGTGTAATCATCTGTCAAGAGGATTATAACCTTTTTTATTTCTTGATTTTTTGACAATTTCGGAAATATGTTCGTCATTTGTTACGATTGTTCGGCTAAGATTTTTCTAATTATGATTCAGGGGCTAACAGCTTTTTCCATTTTCTTAATATTTTTGGAAAAAATATTAAATGACACAATTATCTCCCAAATATTTCATTCGTTGATATTAGTCAGCATCCGATTTTTTTTTATTAATATTTTTTAGTCTGGTTAGGCTAGTGAATAAGAATTATAAGTGTTTATGACTTCTCTGTGTTGTTTTTTTGTCAATCCAGGGTGGAATTATTCTTGGTCCTTTCGTTTTGGGGCACAATGAAGCTTACTTGAACACAATTTTCCCAAAGAGGAGAACCCCTGTACTTGAAAGTGTTGCAAATATTGGTTTTCCACAACTCAAATCTTAAAGTTCTTATGTATATTTTAGGTTAAATTATGTTGAGGGTTAGTGTAGGCCTGCAGACTTGGTTAATTCCCACATATATGTTTTTGACTTAGAATTTCAACGGCGTATAACCCTTAGGTGAATGTCGAGGCATCTATATGTACATTTTCTGTATTTGGGGTTAGGGTTCTGACCATTCCATCCATACAAGACACAAGTATCTTGTTTTCAAGTTTTTTTTTGCTTGTAGTTTATATATGTTAATATTCGACATAAGATTTATGAGAAATATCTTCCTTCTGAGAATTCTTTCATAGATTGGTTACTTTATAGTCAATATATATTTGATTGGTTACTTTACAATCAATATATATTTGCTTCGATTTTAAAACAAATTGATGTTGTATTATTCTGCTTCTTAATGACTATATTTTATTCATATAGTAAAGAAGTGTCACTCTATTTTGTTGTTTCCATATAATTTTTTTCTATAATACCTTTACTTGTCCTTGTTAATTTAAAGGAGGTTTTGCACAAGGTCTTGCATTATAAATTTTACTATCTAATTTACAGGATTCTTAGCAAGAACCTCATGTAGATTTCTTCCAACTTTCTTTATGCTACCTTTAATGAAAAAACACCCTTATAACAGTTGGATATACATCTCTTTAATATGTATAGCACTACATGAATTAATTCATCCGCTTTGTCCACAGAACTCTCACGGGATATATAGTAAAAGCTCAAATGTTAGTTACAAGTTTCTTTCTTGATTATGGAACAACATGAGGTTGGTTATGCTTGGAATCAAATTTCATTTACAGGTTTCTTTCTTGATTATGGAACAACATGAGGTTGGTTATGCTTGGAATTAACATTATTTGTAACTGACCAACCCAATCAACCACCCACTCCCTGCCTCGCTCCCTTTTTAAGGCATGGACTCGCTGTCATGCAACCCATCTTGTTGATCATGAAAAGACACTCTTGAAATATTATGATCTTTTTCTTAATTGAGAATTGATACTATTGAAATCTTATGGTTTTTTTTTTAACATTGTGTCACTCCATAAATCTTAATAATTGAAAACATGTTTTTTTTAATTAATATGATGAGATATAAATATTTTTCAAATTCATTTTAAAGATCAATTTGGTTGATTGAGTATGATCATTGAAGTGTTTGTTCATAATTAGGCATATTGTATAGGTTTTTAATTCAATTTTCAAATATTTAAGTATATTAAAGTTATTAAATTTATTTGATTATTATATATATATATATATATATATATAGATGGTGGAGTTTGTATTACACCACGCACTAGAATTAATATGCAACAAATACTTGGCAGAGGAGGGCACAAGGAAATGATGGGGAATAGGAACAAAAAGAATTGAGAATTTGGACAGGGAATAGAGGCACTCTTTTTCTATGACTTCTATACAAAGAAGGAAGAGAGTTTTTAGCTAGTGGGAAGACTATAACTTGAGAATTAAATATCACAGAGATTGTGAAAATGAGGGAGGATACATCAGGACTCAACTCGAATGTGATGAATGGGAGAATGATGATAAAAGGGTTGGGAAACACTAGAAACTGAGGCAACACTCCCTCTCTCTAAGTAACTTACATTTGGATGTCTGGAACTTTCCTGTTATTTCTACTTGTAGCCTTGTTGTTCGCTCTTTCTTGAATTCCTTCGAGGAAAACTTTATGCCTCGATTATTTCTTTGGGGAGAGTTGGTTATTATAGTCTTGATGTTTCTCTTCTATTAAGTTGGAAGGGGATTAGAGTGCATTTTTTGGCAAGGTTTTGGTCTATAGTTCATGTAGTGAAAAGTATTGTTGGACAATTGGTGGTGGTTGTGTTAGTATTGGCATTTATGTCGGCGTTGATGTCAACTACACTGACATGAATGTGTGTCATAGCAGATGCATGGCTCATGAAGGACTCTTGTGGTAGCTGCAGACTTTATGTAGAGAATCATCATAGTAGCAAGCTTACTGGAAAAGCCATAAAATGATGACTACTATGTTGTTCCGGAGGAATCCTATGGTTGTTGGAGTGCTTTGTAGAGAATCATCATAGTAGTAGGATTATTAGAAAAACCATAAATGATGACTACAGTGATGGAACAGATGGAATTCCATGGGAGTTGCAGGCTTCATGTCGAGAATAATCATAGTAGCAAGCTTATTGAAGAAGCCATAAAATCATGACTATGGTGGTTAGGAGTTCAACTTTCCAAGCACAAGAAGAAGAGTCAAGGAGAAAAGTGTGGCAGAGAGTTTTTAGCCATCACAAGCATATTAAATGGAATCAAAGCCTACATTTTCCCCTATCGAATGAAAAGTTCTCTAGAAGAGCTTTCCAATGATAACCAGAAGTCCAAAAATAGACTCCACAATCAAAAGATATGGCTTGCCAAAGTCTAGGGATTTGAAGCCTTAAAAAGTATGCAATATCAGAGCAGGCATCATATTGGATATCTGGATATCAGAGGAGGCTACATATTAGATATTGGGATATCAGAGTAGGCAACATGTCTGATATCAAAACCCTAGAGATTAGCACATCTGAGCATTGAAACATTAGGACATTGACATATTGGATATCGGGATATTAGAACTTATTAAGAGAGGAACCTTTATAAGCGACGATATTTGATAGTGTCGATAGTACTAAAAAGCACTAAGGAATGTAGAAGAAAATTAACAAAGGATCCTATTAAAAAACCATGGTTTAATGGGTCCTCATATCTCTCCTCTAGTAGGACACATGGCAACATAAGATTGGCTTCGAGAAGCTATAGTGGCATTTGACTTCATCATGACAAGGCAAGTATGCCATGACATATGGTAGAAACTTTCAACATTATTGGGTGGCCTAATGGACCAAATTTGGGTGACATGTGTCACCGCCAAGGAGTTGCCACATGGAGTAATGACGTCATATCAGAGGTTGACAAATTGGAGGATGAAGACCTTGTAACTTCAGTACAAATGGCTTCTGGAAAAGTTACGATGGAAAGGGATTCCGATATTGGGTTAGAACTTGGTCATGAGAGTGCAAGGAACCAAGGACACAGAGTAGTTAACAAAGGAATTTTAGCCCTTAGAGGTATCCTTAAGCCCTTGGCACCTATGTGTTAAGCCTTGGTCAAAAATCTTGGTCATATGAGAAGGCAACTGTTAAAGGAGCTAAACGCAAAGGGAGCCAAGGATATTGGGGAGTACAATATCATAATGTTCAGCCTTTGTAAAGTTACAATATGACATTTTTCCTATGAAACAGTGCAACGAGTTGAAGAATGTATGGGTCGATAGCTATAGAATTGAATGCAGGCTTAGGGGAGTTAATCATTGAAATGGGATAAACCTGCAGAAGACACTGTATCAAGGAATCGAGGATGATATTTCTGGCATATATGAATTTGGGTGAATTAAGGAAGCAATAGCTTGATTTGCGTACATGACTGGTTGTGTTAAATGAGAATTAGAGTGATTTTCTCAGTGAACTCTCAAGCTCTATGGAGCGATAAATGAGAATGGGTCTCTCAGAGGAGTGTGCTGGTCGCTTTTGAATTAATTTCTTAGAATGGAACTCTACACAGTCAAACGATAGAGAACTGCAAGGTCCATTTCTGATTTTGGTACTGTGACAGGAAACTACCATAAGACGCAACAAAAAGCCATGTTGAAGTACATTTGGGCAGTTAGAGTACAAACATCATAGAATGCCTTACGCATAATGCCTCAGTGAAAAAAAACCATCGCCTACAATTGAGAAGATGGAGGAGTTGAGAAAAATTATGTAGTGTTGAGAAGAGAAAGTTGTGGGATGAGACAATGAGGTCGAAGCACGAAGGAGCATATTGAGTGATACAACAAGTACAATGGAAGTGCTATGTGGAGAATAGTGAGGATAGTGTTGAGGAGATGTTTCTATGAGCATAAAGTAAAGAACTATTGCATGAGAGAATGAAAGACAAAGTGCAGAAGTTGAACCTACAACCAACCATTTTGGTATTTACTCGTAATTTGTATGCCTCTGTTTTCAGTTTGAAAATTGTATGAAATAGTAGAACAGTGGCTAGAGTAGGTTGGTGCCTGAACTAAGAAGAGGTTGGTGCCTCTAGGTAAGTTGGTGCTCGCTAACCAAAGGAGGTCGGTGCCTCCAGTGAGTGGGTGCTCAAAAACAAGCAAATGTAATTAAGTGGGTGCTTAACTTACATCATAAACAAACAACAAATTTGGTGGTTCTTTCCTTTTGGGTTTCCACGTGAAAATCACTATGTCAAATGTGTGTGTCACTCATGTGATTGTTTTTTTGTAAGCTTCGGTAGGACCCTCTCATTTTCAAGTTTTTACATGTCTGTTATTCACCCCATTTCCGGGGAGGGTAGCACAAGAATCGAACCCAAGATCTCTAGTTCGGTGAGACTTCATTTCCACAGCCATTGCCACTTGAGCTACCCCATGCGGATGTCACTCATGTGATTGTTGTATGAACATGTATGTTTGAAATTGTTTTTCACTGCTTCTATGAATGAATGCTGTCACAAGTAAAAGAATATAAGAAGGGAATGTAAGCATAATAAAAAAAGAAAATGAATCTCATAATTACTGATTCAACCCCCCTCTAAGCAATTCCTTATTTCAACAATTGGTATTAGAGCTAGGAAATAGAGTCAAGAGGCTTACTCAGGTAGAATACTAGTCTTCAATGGGAAAAATTATGCCTTTTCGAAAGTAAGAATGGAAGTGTATCTTATGTCCCTGGGAGTAGATGTTTGGATTTTAGTACATCTTATGTCCCTAGGAGTAGATGTTTGGACTTTAGTACTAGTAGACTACAATGTCCCTGATATTCCCCCCACTGATGAAGATGGTAAAACATTATATGGGAATAATGCTAAAGTAAAGAATTCCATTCTCTTTGGCCTTTGTCAATCAGAACTTGTAAAATTTATGTAATGTAAGTTTGCTAAGGAAGTGTGGGTAAAGCTTAATCAGAGTCATGAAGGGGATGAAAAAGTCAAGAAAGTGAAACTTCAGACTTTCAGAATGAGGTTTGAGAGATTGAGAATCAATGAAAATGAAATCATAGAAGAATACTTCCCCAGAGTTGATGAAGTAACTAATATGATTAGAGGACTTGATGAAGAGGTTAAGAAAGAGATGATTGTTCAGAAAATATTAAGATTTCCGCCCATGCGATTTAATGCTAAAGTCTCATCTATTGAAGAAATGGCTAATAGAAAACTCTGAACCTAAGGAAGCATCATTCAAAGTATCTAGAAAGGCCAAGGAGCATAAAGATCATCATGTCTACTCCACTTGTGAATTTGATCAGGATCTAGCTGAACTAGGCAGAAGACTAAAGCATGGCTCAGGTAAATATAAAGGGAAGCTGCCCTTTAAGTGTTTTGAATGTGCAAGAGTTGGACATTTCTAATCCAAATTCCCTTATAAAGAAAAGGTTGAAAAGGAAGAGGATCTAAAATTTGGAAACAACCCTCAGACACATAAGAAGAAAAAGCTCTATAAGGAAAAGGGTTTCTACTCCAAAGATGATAACTCAACACAAGAGTTAGATAGTGAAAACTCGTCGAAAAATGATTCAAATAAGTATCTTCTTATTTCTTTCGAAATAGACTTCAAGAAATAAGGTATTATGGACTTTGAAGAGGAAGAAGGGTAGTGGAGCTTGAAGGGGAACTCATTGGTTCCCTTGACGAGTTAAAGAAAGAAAGGAAAAAGAACAAGCAACAGAAGGAACAGTTACAATGTGTAGAGGAAGGGATGTATAACTTTGACAATGAGGAGTTTTCCTATCAAAAAGAAATGCTTGAGGAATCTATCAAGAGAAAATATAGTCTAGTCCTTCTATTAGAAGAAAATCAACGAACCTGTGAGAGACTAGAAAAGGAAAACAATCATTTAAAATAGGAGCTGCTCAAGTTGAAGAGGAAAGCAATATCACAGATATGCGCAAATGATATTATGTCTCTGAAAGTTAAACTGGAGGAGGCTAAATGAAAAGAAGAGTTTATTCAGGATCTGATCCAAGAATGGAAAGAGAACAGTCAGAGCCTTGAAGTAGGGGTTGTCTCTCTAAGAACATATCTGGAGAGAATAAAGATCGAGACATGTTTAAATGAATAAATTGTTGAGGGGGCAAGGGGACTAGATCAGAACCTGAATAGTTAAAGGCCTTTAGGAATCAAAACTGGTATGATATACTCTTAAGACGTAAAAATCTTCTATGGGGAAGATAAACTTCAGTTCTACAGGATTCGAAGAACCACAAAGCCATGGGAAGAAACATCATGAAAGAATTAAGGAAGACAAAAGAGCAACAGTGAAAAGAGGATATTGTCAATGGAGAATGAATCAATCAACCAGATGACCAAGGTATTTTCCTGCATAATCTCATAATACTTCCAACAATAGGCATGCCTATTTATTTTATGGTCACTATTATAAGTGTCATACCTTTGGACATACATATATTGGCTGGAGAAGGGTCAAAGTTGAAATATATGAAAATCCCAGATATAATACGTATCGTACTTCTAAATCTCAAAACTCTTCTCTTAGAAATCAGAATGATTTATCTCCCTTGCTAAGTGAAGTAGAATACTTCAAATGTAATCATTTTGGGCACAAATCTAGTGAGTGAAGATGCAGATTTGAATACCTGTCTAAATCCCAAAATATTAGACAACCAGCTACCCAAAAGGATAAGGGTAGTTGGAAACAAAAGACTAAAAATCACATGTAGTGTGGACTTGCCTTATCAGCTCATAATCAAGAAAAAAATGGTATGTGGATAGAGGTTGTTCCAAGCATATGACTGGGGACAAGAGAAAATTGGTTGTCTAAAATAAAAGGACAGAGGAAACAATGTCACCTTTGAAATAATGCTCCAGCTAGAATCAAGGGTAAAGGCATTGTTAGTCTTGATAAAAAAAAGAGAAGCACAAAATTTGTTGTATGTGGAAGGTATTAAGCACAATCTGCTTAGTGTTAGCCAAGTGTGTGATAATGGCTCACAATGTAACCTTTCGATCTAAATAATGTGAGATCCATGACTTGAAGAATGGAAAGCTACTAGGAAAATCATTCAGAACCGACAATAATGTATATGTATTTGATGATTCCAGGGTTAACTGTTGTTTAAGCAAAATGAATGAAGCACGATTGTGGCACAAGAGGTTTGGACATATAAATTTTGACAGTTTGATAAAGGTTAGTAAGATTTGAGTTGTGAGAGGATCAGCAAGACTATCGAGGCCCAATAATTTAATCTGCAAGTCATGTCAGTTTGGAAAGAAGACTAGGACTCATTTCAATTCAAAAGAGCTCTCCTCATCTAGACCTCTCGAGCTCATTCACACAGACATTTGTGGCCCAACTAGAGAAAAATCCTCAAAAGGAGAAAGTTATTTCATGTTGATCATTGATGATTTCACCAAGGCCACTAGGATTGAGTAAGTATTATACGATTTTGGGCCCTTCACTAAAAAAGGAGAAGAGGAGAAATGAGAAGAAACTGACCTTGGATTGTTCTCTTGAAATAAAATCAGAAGCATTCAAGCATTTCAAGAAGTTTAAAGCTCAATTAGAAAATGAGAAAGAATTAAATATAAAATGCTTAAGATTAGACAGAGGAGGAGAGTACATCTCAAGAGAATTTGAGGAATTTTGTGAAGAGCATGGAGTTAGGAGGCAGTAATCAATGGCTCGAACTCAACAACAAAATGGAGTAGTAGAGAGAAGAACAGAACAATCCAGGATATGGCTAAAGAAATATTGGATGAAGCAAGTGTGTCTCACAATTCTAGGGAGAAGCAGACCAAGAAACAGTGTATCTGTCAAATAGAACTCAACTCACGCCTAATAGTAATAAAACTCCATATGAATTGTGGAAGGGAAGACTTGCATCAGTTAAACACCTTAAGGTGTTTGGAAAAAAGTGCTTCATCAAAAGGAATGATAATAATCCTAGAAAGTTTGATTCACACACTGATGAAGGGATATTTCTTGGGTACTCTGCTCGAAGAAAAGGATACAAGTGTTACAACATATAGACAAAGAAGATTGAGGACTACATTCAGGTGATAGTAGATGAATTAGGTCCATAACCTAAGTCCTCTAAAAGAAATATGAACTCAGATGATGAAGAAAGTTCATATATGAGGTTCGCAGATTTGGAGGAAATAGATTTAGATAGTGAAGGTGACGAAGAAGACACAACTTCAAGACCAAAGACACCCTCTAGGTATGTACAAAAGGAACATCCTAAGAGTTATATACTTGGAGATCGAAGACATGGTGTCAAAAATAGGAGGAAACTTGTTGTCAGTACAAGTTATGCGAATCTAGTTATGTTATTGCACATAGAACCCAGGAACCTTTGTCAAGCAAGTGAAGACAAGTTTTGGGTGAAAGCTATGAATGAAGAACTTGATTAGATTGAAAATAATGACACTTGGGAGCTTGTTCCAAGGCCTAGAGAGAAAAATGTTATTGGAACCAAATGGGTTTTTAAAAACAAATTAAATAAGCAGGGTCAAGTAATCAGGAATAAATCTTGTTTGGTCTACAAAGGGTATCCCAAATAGAAGGGGTGGATAGCGAAGAAAATTTTGCACTAGTAGCATGACTAGAAGCTATCAGGATCTTTCTTTCTCTTACCACCCATAAGAATATAAAGGTATATCATATGGATATGAAATCTACACTCTTAATGGATATTTACAAGAAGAAGTTTACATTGAGAAGCTAGAAGGATTTACACTCACCTCAGATGAAGGGTTCCTATGCAAATTGAAGAAGGCCCTGTATGGACTAAAACGAGCTCCCAGATCTTGGTACGAAAGGTTGGATAAATACCTTCAACAACAAGGGTTTAAGAAAGGCACAATTGATAGTAACCTATATGTGAAGTCTGAAGGCACCATCTACTTATATTAGTTGTGTATGTGGATGATATAATGTTTGGTAGTGATACAGAAGAATTGGATAATCAATTTGAAAAATGTATGCAAAAGTAAGTTGAAGTGTCCACGATCAGAGAGATTTCCTTCTTCTTGGGTTTGCAATTTTCTTAGTCTCAACAAGGAGTTTTTATATCGCAAGGAAACTCTGAAGAAATTTGGTCTAGAAAATTTCAAATCAATAAGCACACCTATGAATACAAGTTACAAGTTGTGCAAATAATATGGAACACTGCTGGTAAACCAGAATGAATACAGATCAATGATAAGAAGCTTATTGTATTTGACTTCTTCAAGGCCATACATCGTGAAAGTTGCAGGGCTTGTGGCCCGATTTCAGGCTTTCTCTTGTGAGAGACATGTTGTTGTTGTCAAGAGGATTTTCAAATATCTTCAAGGAACAATAGAGTATGGACTGTGGTATGCTCAAATAGAAGAATTCAAGTTGAAGGCCTACGCGGATGCAGATTGGGCTAGAAGCCTTGATGATAGGAAGAGTACTTTTGGTGCAACTTTATTCTTAGGAAAATGCTTGGTGTTGTGGGTCAGCAAGAAAAAATCCTCCATATCATTATCGACTACAGAAGTAGAACATATCATTGTTGCTACATGTTGTATGAAAATTTTATGACTGAAGAAAAATTTGAAAGATATTCAGGTAGATATGATTGATCTGATTCCAATAATGTGTGATGGCACAAGTGCCAACAACATCTCCAAAAATCTAGTCATGCATTCAAATACTAAGCATATCCCTATCAAGTTCCATTTCTTGAGGGAACAGGTTGCATCCAACACTATCAGACTTGAATATGTGGTCACTAAAGAGAAATTGGCGGATATCTTTACTAAGCCATTGGAAATAGAACCATTTGAGTATCTCAAGAAACATATGGGAGTTTTATCTCCTCCCTCTAAATGACTGTATTTTGGTAGGTGGCGGAAACTACTCAGCTTGAGGGAGCCATGGAAGAGTAGGATGCAATGGTTCAAGGGGAGGACTCAAGAAGTATACCTTGCCATTAATGTCAAAGGGGGAGAAGATTAGTCAGGCATCAGAGAAGACCATGCCTATCCTAAGGGAGAGATTATAGTGTTTCCATGAATGCCAAAGGGGGAGATTGTTGGACAATTGGTGGTGTTTGTGTTAATATTTTCATTTATGTTGGCATTGACGTCAACCAAACTGGCATGAATGCATGTAGCAGTAGATGTGTGGATCAACATGACTCCTATGGTAGTTGTAGGCTTTATTTAGAGAATCATCATAGTAGCAGGCTTACTGGAAGAGCCATAAAATGATGACTACTGTGTTGTTCTAGAGGAATCCCATGGTTGTTCGAGTGCTTTGTAGAGAATCATCATAGTAGCAGGCTTACTGGAAAAACCATAAATGATGACTATAGTGATGAACCAGATAGAATTCCATGGTAGCTAAAAGATTCATGTAGAGAATCATCACAGTAGCAGGCTTACTGAAGAAACTATAAAATGATGACTATGGTTGTTGGGAGTTCAGCTTTCCAAGCACAAGAATAAGAGTCAAGGAGCAAAGTGTGGCAGAGAGCTTGCAACCATCATAATGGTAGAAAATGGACTCAAAGCCTACATCAGTCGATCAGATGCGGGATATGTATCCTTCTTTATTCGATAGTTGAGCAAATGTTTTTGGCATATGTTTTGGTATATGTATGTAAATAGTGCCATGAGATGTGTTATAAATCTCCAATAAGAAGTATGGGTGTCATATCATTATGGTTATCATTTTGTTATGTTCCTCATGGTCGTTTGCTTCTCACTAGGATGATCATTGTAAATATTACATCGAGATAAGTTATAAAGCTCCATAGGAAGTATGTTTTTCTTACAACAGTCTTGTTGGTTGTAGGTGTCATTGAACACCGAGGACAGTGTTCCCCCAAGGGGGAGGGTTCTATAGCATCCCTGGTCAAAAATCCATGTAATAAAGTTAATAAAAGCAAAATAAGACCAAGGTCATGGGACATGTATTCTAAGTTGAATGTTGGGAAAACATCCTAGTGTGGGTGTTTATTTGGTTTATTATGGCTAAGGAAATTGGCAAAGACAATGGAAAAGCCCTTGAAAAGTCAAAGAGGCATTTATTGGCATTTTATTTGTGAAAATGATGGAAATGAGGAGAAAAGGAAGATGAAAGGTCTCAGGTTGCATGTGAGGAGAAAAATGAAGGAAAATAATGTAAAATGAAGAAAATAGAGGCCTCATTAATAAAAAGGTTTCTAAGGATCAGTTCACGACCTTTTTTTTTAGTTTAACCTTCTTTTAGTTTAATTTTGGAGCTCTCTCTATTCTCTCTACTCTCTCATACTCTTGGACACTTAGAGTATTCTTGGAGCACTCTAGAATTGAAGGAAATAATGGAAAGGAATGACAAGAAAGCAAGAGCAAGCAAGGATCAAGCAAGGAAGAGTGGGAATCAAGTGGCTACAATGGAATTGCTTGTAGGTATCAAGTTACATGTATGATTTCCTTACTAGTTTTGGAATGCATGGTACATGCATGTGTGTTTTTGGTTCTCTTGTTTTCATTGGCATGGGTCTTGCTAGGTGTGATAGTGGTTTTCAACCTTGCCTTTCCATTTCCAGATAGCCATGGTGTGATGGGGCTCTCTTGTTTTGGTTGAGCTAGATTGCCAGATGGATTCAAAGTTGAGTGGGGTGGTCTCAAGATTAATCACAAGGCCTAGGAATCCCTTGGTGGGATATATGGTAAATCCTAGTTGCAATACACTTGATTGGGGCTAGGAATAACTTAAATGGTAATGGCAGGATACATGGTAAATCCTAGAGAGTGGATACCTCGTAGGCTTAGGAATCCCTCAACCGATAGTGGCAGGATACACAGTAAAGATGAGAGGTGGAGACGGAAAAATTCCTCATGGTTTACGTGGAGAGATACAGAGGAATCCATGCTTGTTTAGGGCTTAGTGATCTAATGGGATTGTGGTAAAGCCTGATTGTATTGATGGGGGTTTTGGGCCTAGGAATCCCTTGGTGGATATATGATAAATCCTGAGGAATCCTTGATTGGTTTTGTTGTGAGTCCCACATTCATGTTTGGAATATAGAACGAGGGTGATTCGCTGAAACAAATATTTGGTTTAGCCCATTCTATGGCCAAGTGGTTCGTGAAAGTCCCTGACTTGGTTTCCTTATACATACATTAATAAGAACTCCTTTTTCTTTGGTATTTCATGTGTAAATGTACATGTTAATATGTAGTTTTTATGCTTGTTATACTCTTGTTATTTAGTTGATTATATGTTGGTTATAAGCATGGTTCATGACAAACTTTGGTTATGGATCTCATAATTATTTGTTTAGTATAATAAATGTGAATGAATATATGACCTAATAGATGATAATGTAACTATTTTGATAAGGCATCAATTATCCTGGCGATTCTCAGATAAGTATGAGACCCATATGCTTAGATCTACGACTATGACCTGTAGATTACATGTTTGTGATATTTTTTACGAAATGTATGTCATGGCTAGTAGGGGTTAGGTCAAGTCCTTGTACCAATGTTTGCATTATTAGCTTTAATTCATTGTTATTTACCATTTCTGGAAGTTTCATGAAGTTTTGGGCAGAGGCCTAAGACCTAGCCTTGAAAAAGTGGCACAGAATCTATGGTCGTTGGCTCATAACTACCTAAAGAAGGCTACAGTTGCATGCATGCCTTGTTGTGGGAGTGACTGGAGGGTCTCAGTCACATTCATGGATTTTCATCGAAGTGACTGGGGGTCTAGCTCAACAAAATGACAAGTTGTCTCGGGGGTTGGGCACTTGGAAGGATTGGTTATCTCCTAAAGGTTTTGTAGCTCATGAGAAAGGTTAGATTGGTTTTGTTTTGTCGGATCCACTTCCTTAACTGTACATGGGAACTTGAATCACATCATAGTAACTCTTCATCACATGCTTACCCCAGAGGACCGACTAGCTTGTTTAAATGTAGGAAATAGGGTGTTACAATATATATATATTATATATTATATATATATTATATATATATATATATATATTATATTGTAAGTTGTATGTATGTATGTATGTATGTATGTATGTATGTATGCATGTATGTGGTTGAGTGACAGGGTTGTCAGGGATGATTCTTGTGGAAAAATGATTTTATATGCAAGTGAATGGCAGGAAGAGGTTCTTGGTATCAAGTGGGAAGAGTAACCCTGGCAGATCTATGAGGTTAGTATCGTGTGGATATGATTTGATATTATGTTCTTACAATTATGCCTATATTTATGCTATCGCAGGTAATGTTGAAGGATACTTCAGTGGAATGAAAGCAATGTGATATGTGGAATGCTGGGAGAATCATGGATAGTGGAAAGACACTAGAGTCAAGGTTACTTGGTAGAGACAATGTTGTCTCTAGATGTGCAATACCACAGTTGTGTATATGTTGTACATGTTTTATAAGCAGTGTTGTGTATATACGGTGTTGTGTACATGCTTTATATCTGGTGTTGTGTACAGATGGTGTTGTGTACATGTTCTATATGTGGTGTTGTGTACCTGTGGTGCAGTGTGAACATTGTACATATGATGTTGTGTATATATGGCACTGTGTACATGTTGTGCATGCGGTGTTGTGTACATGTTGTGCATGTGGTGTTGTGTACACACTGTGCAGGTGGTGTTTTGTACATGTTGTTCAGGTGGTGTTGTGTACATGTGGTGTTGTGTACAAGTGGTGTTTTGTACATGTGGTATTGTGTACATGTCATACATGTCATGTTCAGGACATGTGGTATTGTGTTACGTGTTTTGTAGTCATTGTATTGTGACATTTGTATGTGTTATGTTGTACACTGGGTGTAGGTGTATGTGTTGTGTTGTACACCAGGTGTAGGTGTATGTATTATGTGGTACACCATGTGTGGGTGTACAATGTGTGTATGTGTATGTGATTGAAGAGAAGATAAGGAATTGGATGCTTTCCAGGTGTGGCAACTGATTCAATGTGTGTACAGAAAGGACAAAGAACAAAGGTAGAAGAAAAAAACCAATTGAAAGATAAGTATCAATATTTTATTTCAGTTTTAATTATAGATGTGATATATTACTCTAATTTATGATGGTTACAAGTGATATATGGTTTTGATTTATGATGGTTTCATATTTAGCTAACCAGAAGCAATATGGTTTTACATGTTGATTTGATCGGAGAGTTAGTTTGACTTGTTGTGATCGGAAGTAAACAGAATTGTAGGTGTAACTTATTAATGAGATACCAATGAGGTATGATTTGAATTTATTTCAATTCCTTTTGATTATAATGGAAATTATGTGCTTGGTACAAGAAAACATGGAAATTTCCAGGTTTGGGTGGTTGAAGTTGACTGCAAGAATTAGCAACATCGACGAAAGGAATTGGAACATGCAATAGTATGATGGTAAAGCATTCAGGAACAAGGCCATTGTGGGACACTGGTATCAAATAGTCTCCATTTATTTCCATGAGCATGTTATGGCTGGTATGATGGTTTTTAGGTAGGGATATGCCTTTTGTTTTTTGACCTTCCGATATGAGGAAACCTTGCCAAGGGATGAATCGCCCAAGGGACTGTGTAGCAGAGACGGGGATGCTAGTGGAACTTGGAAGGTGTGTGACTGCACTGAAGGTGGTGATTGGATTTCCCGAGGGATTGTGCAGCAAAGAAGGAATATCTAGGAATGAATTTGTTTTAGTCATCAACATTGCCAGATGGAATCAAAAGCACATTAGGAGTGTGCCCTAAAACAATGAGTTGATAATTGTTTACTGAGAGGATTGTAGCATTGGAATTTGGATGCGGACTTTGACTTTGGAAGTGGATTATGGATTTCCTAGGAAGGAGGTGAATCCCAGTACTACTTTTGAGGGTGGAGGTTGTTGTGCGTAATAAACAACCAAACATTTAATTTTCAATTCGAGAGTCTGTAAACTTGAAGGTACAACACTGTAAATTCCAAGAGAGAGCCCCTAGAGACCTGCAAATCAAATTCCTATAATAAATTACTCACCAACCTATTTTTAAAATCCTCCAAACAATGATCAATTTGATTCTTGCACCCAAAAGAATTCATTAGAATCAAAACCTTAACTGTAGTAAACACCATTTCTACAATATTCCAACATTGAACGAAAATCCACCCTTTTTACAATTTAAAGAGAAAACTCTTCTATTAAATCAATTTGAAAACCAACTTCAATTATGTCATGCAAATCAATTAAAATTCTCACTCTGAAGGAAAATGGAAACCTTTCACAGGTATTCAAATTAGTCCCCAAACTTCATTAAGAAAATTATCTAACAAAACATT
This sequence comes from Pinus taeda, assembly GCA_000404065.3. NCBI lineage: Eukaryota > Viridiplantae > Streptophyta > Pinopsida > Pinales > Pinaceae > Pinus > Pinus taeda. The sequence continues at coordinate 83,634 of APFE030099321.1, read as the reverse complement.
GATGTATTATAAGCCCATCAGTTTAGAAGAAATCATTGTGTGCAAATAGAAAATATCATAACCACATTGTTGTCATATTCATTCATCCACACAACTCATAATTAAACATTCTCAAAACCACTATTAATAAACTCCAAATCTCCACTGATGTTGTGGGAGGTAATAAAAATAATGAATGCAGATAAAGGATTCTGAAATAAAGCATTGAGACATTATTCTATAAGCAAACAAATCTGTTCTCCCTATTTTACACAGTTGCTCGCACTTGGTGTATTGTCTGTAATCAATGTAGTACCTACATTGTGCAATGAAAAAATCCAATAGCCTACCCAGATTGAATACGCACAGGTAAAAGGTATTTGTAGAAGGTTTGAATACCTTAGGTCAAGCATTCCTGTTATAAAATCAAGAAACCCTAGGCAAGCTCCAACGCAGATTTCCTCAAGCACAATTATCAAGGTGTATCAAAACCTGAGTGATATTGTATATTTCCCTAAGCAATCCAAATTCAATGCAATTTAAAGACTAAATCAATAGAGGCTGATAAAGATACTTGTGATCAAACCTCAATAATATTCCAAATCTGGTGCATATAACAAGACAACAACAAAGGTTAATGATACATCATTTTGAATACAAACCAAAGGTAATAACAAGGGAAAATTTGGTATGCGTTTAAATGAAAATGACAAATAACCTTGGAATTTTTCAACTAAGATTACGCAGAGCCAGATTTAACAGTCACACATAAAACCACAGTTGCACTATGAAATCCTCATTCAATTGATCACACAACAAAGCATAACTCCATTCATTAACACCCAATTCACAAGAGGAAGATTAGATCCAATGTTTGAACTATTTGCATTAAATTTTAGTCATGAGAACATTGTATACACGTTTGTAAGAAGAAATCGAAGTAGTGCATAAAGGGATCCTTTAACCAAGACAATTATATAAAACACACCAACACTAAATCTATAGATAATGCACACCAGAGGGGAATACCGAGCTAAACTGGTGGGCCCAACCAAATCATCTTGACCCCCTGTTTAAAGACTTAGATCGGGAGTGATAAATAACCACTCACATGCATAGATCACAGATATGAAAATTGGGCATCAGACTCTTTACATTGATCAAATTTGGTCCTTATTACATCGAGGAGAAGAAGAGTCCAATGCCCAGAAAAGGAGCTGAACCCCCCAATATAATCCAACAACAACACTATAATAATACAACCTCCCTTTTTCATAGGTCCATCATTCAATTTATATTTGATTTACAATGTAGAGATGGCTTTGTCAGACCAATTTCTATGATAAACAACTAATCGAATCATATCTATTTGTTTTCCAGGAATGGATCCAATAAAGTTACTATTGAAAACAAAGGAATTTGGATATGATAATGTCCCAACCATTTTCGAATCAAAGGAATACAGATTCGATGCAAAATTTGGCATTTTCTTACACACCTAGCATGACTTTTGAAATTTGGAAAAAATGGTATTTTTAACAAATTGCCTCCGAAGAACCCTGTGTATCTTCTTAACCATTGCAAATTTTTTTAAACAATTTGGGTTTTAGTCAATTTTCTATACTGGAAAAAATCCCAGTAAGCCATGATTTTGAGATTCACCTCCATCTGCACACAAATTTAGGTAAAAGTTGGCAGTTTGAAAACTGTGTAACTTTTAAGCAGTTTTGTTGATTTTTCTTCAAGAAACCCACTCATGTGACCTGGGTTCATTTTAACTCATTGGGAAGCATTAAAAAATTATTTTAGAAAAAACCATATTTGGTTTTTCTCGAGAGTGCATTGAACCTTCAATTTTTCATCAAGCCTCCAAATCAGTGCAAGCATAACACTTAGTCCAGGCACAGGCCAGAACTTGTACATCACCAAGGGAAGTACATTTGACCTTGACCAAATATTAAAAATTATCTTTGGCAAGTGTGACTTCCAGGTGGTGACTTCACATAAGAACATCATGCATGATTTCTTCTTGGTGTAGAATTACTATGCAGCAAAGGAACTAGACAATCTGCATTAACAACATTTTTATGAACATTAGCCCTAAAAAATGCATATAATGAAGGTATTATTATATATAATACAACCTAAGCACAAATATTTTCTATTGCACTAAACGAATGTAGAAGTGCAAGGTATAAGTTCATAAACTGTTAAAACAAGGGAATAAGTAGGGTATCATATGGGTAAAAAGGTGCATTAAATACAATAATTTTGGGGCCTAATAGACGCGTGAGCCTCTAAATTCTCTTATTGTTGATGCAAGAATCGTATCCTTTTATTTGTTGATTAGATAAAATGTGCATATGTATATATGTGTATATTATTGTAAATATTGTATCAATCTAGATTTATAAAGCTCCATAGACAATATGATTATTTGTTGGTTGAAGAAAATGTGCATAAGTATATGTGTTTATGATTGTAAATAATGTAATGAGTTGTGTTATAAAGCCCCAATAAACAGTATGATTTTCATGTCTTCAACAATGGTCATTATAAATACTGAAACATTTTCCTTATGGCTATGGGTTGGAACAAATGCTCTAGAAACCCTGGAACAACTTGGGTTGAGTTACTAGTCCTAGAGCCTAGTTTAGGAAAAACACTTTGGAGCCCTTGGTGGGTTGAGTTACTAGCCCCTAGAGTTGGGTTGGAAAAATTATTTGGAGCTCTAGAAGGTTATGGGTTGAGTTACTAATTCCTATATCCCTGGATAGCTTTGGTAGACACCAACCTAGTTGGTGTTAGTGATGTCCAAACATGGATGTGGAATCATTATGGATGAGGGTTGAGGTGGTTTGGCCTTTGGAAGCCCTATTTTGGTTTGTCTTGGTTTATTCCATGAGATCCCACATTCATGTTTGTAATATGGCACAAGGGTGATTGGTTGAAAGAGATATTTTTTTCAATCCAATCTATGGTTAGGTGGTACGTGGACGTCCCTAAAGTTGTTGGAATTTCTATATGTTAGTATGAGATATTTTACTATTGTGATCTATGAGAATATTTATTGATTATGATGGTGATATTATGGTTGATTTTCCATGGTTTATATGTTGGTTATTTGTAGGTTATATTTTGGTTATATGATGTATATTGTCTATGTCTCTTGACATGTTTGATGAATATATGAAGGGTTGATGAATGTATGTACTAACTAGTGTTATCGCAACTAGCTAGAGAGGGTTTAGAGCCTTCTTGGTGATTCTCAGGTGAAACTCTTAATTTATTATCAGATATGCATTCATGACTTGTAGCTTACATGTTACCATGTGTTTGACGAAATGTCTAGTGTGCTATTTCCATTCTAGGTCAAGTTTTTGACACAAGTTTGTATGCTTAGCCTTTCCATTATGTCTATTATAATTCTGGAAAGCCTAAGGAAGTTTTGGAAGTGGTCTGGAGGCTAAATTGGAATTGTGTCTCAGATCTTAGGACCGAACCCTCTCAACTAGGCAAGTGGGGTCACAACCGCACTCAGACAGTTTTGTGCATGCAGTTGGAACCCTATAACCACACCTAGGCCTTGTCATGCATGCGATTGGGAGTCTTGGTTAGTGAAAAGGATCCCTAGCTTAGGGTTTGATCATCTGAGGTGGTCCTTTGTCCCTTGAATGTCTTGTAGCCTAATGGATGTTGTGATTTTTTATTCTGTGCTCAGTTTGTAGGCCCCACTTCCTTAACTAGAGCCTGGAGTTTAGGTCATGTCATAGTAAATCTTTGTCTCATGTTTTCCTTGGCAAGTCGGTGAATTTGGGTAAATGTGGGAGGGGGTGGGTTACACCAAAAACATCACTACATCCATGTAACACACCCCTTTACTACCCATAGGCCTCACTAAATTTGACAGGAGGCATGTTATTATGTTGATCCAACCTCCAAGATATGGTTAAGGTGATGGGGTCTAAATTTTTTTCTCTTCTTCAAACTTTTCAAAACACAAAACTAATGAAGTTGGTTAACATAATCATTAGGAAAGAAAAAGATAATAAATTTTAAATGTTTTTTAGGGTCATGGAGTTGATGCATATTCATGCCACAAAATCCTAAAATATATAGAAAAAACGAAAATAAAAAAATGGAATGTAATGGCATAAAATAATGACATTACAAATCTGCATTGTAGGAGTGTGTTTTACTTCATGCCACAAAACCAAGAATATAAAATTAACCAACATTTAATAAACTAAACATTCTTCTTGTATAAAAACTTCACATGTAGTGTAGGTTAGGATCTTGGAAATAGGTGTACTCAATCAACACTCTAGGGCCAACTAAATATGTTAAGCTAGAACATGACTAGTGGTGAGAAGAATCCCTTTAGATACACATCTTGATAGATAGTAATTTAAGAATAGGTTACCATTCCCCCACATAACGCCAAGAATTTTACTTGGCCCCCTAGACCATTTCTTATGAAGTGGTAACTAAATAGTGTTGGATATGTGTTATATTCTTATATTGTGCAAAAAATCACAAGACATCTATCACAAAGGGGGGATCCAAAGTCAGGAAATAGCCTAATGGGGTTCTAATGTGTTAACCACTTGGTTGCTAGCCCCATGCTAGCCCATAGTGGTTAGAGGGCTTTCCTATGAAAGAAAAATGGTATACTTTTAGACCTTTTTATGCCTTTTATGGATTTATTCTCAACCAATGGTTTTGGTCCATTATAATCCACTTCTAGATGACGAATTAGGCTTTTGTTGACTCTAATACAACATGTTTGTTGACGTTGCTACAACACCATCCAAAATTTTGATACATTTGAATTTTGGAGCCTACTATCATTGTTGTACCTAGAGTCGCTTTGATTATGAAATGTCGTTTCATGGTATTATATGTATTTCAAGTGTCTTTGAACGGTCTCAAGTGTCATCGCATTGATCAAAACATATTTTATTGCATTTTGTGGTCATAACATATTTTTTGTCGTAAAATGACACTTTTGGATCACAGTCACACACATTTTACTCATTATACTTGTGGAATGTCTACAAAGTGGCTTTTCAATGAATATTTACCATTGTTCACATTTGTCTATTTTTTCTTGATGATTTAGTGTACGTCACACTTGGTTCTATGTTTAAAATCATCTTGTTTGCCCCTTGCTCCATATCTCACACTTAGAAAATTTTTTGGTCCAAAGTGAACTCATTAAAGTTAAGAGTGTATGAGCGCACTCTAAATCCTTGATGAGGAATCCTTCATTGTTCAGAAGTGAAAATTTTCAGTCCAAAGTGAACTCATTAAGGTTAAGAGTGTATGAGCACACTCTAAATCCTTGATGAAGAATCCTTCATTGTTCAGAAGTGAACCATGGACCTTCGAAGAGCATTAGATTCACTCATTAATCCTCTTTCCCCTTCCTTACTTTGAACTGCACCCTTCAGAAGACCAAGTCCCCCTTGAGCACACTCCTTCGAATCGAAGAATTTCTCCCTCCTTGAGTGCATAATCACACCCTAAAGGCCTTAAGCTTTACCCTTCAACCTCCCATGATGCGTCATGCACCCTATTGGACTCTCTGAGTGCACGAGCACACACTGAAGGCACAAAGCACTAGCCTTCAACCTTTAGGAGTGCACCCTACATCCTCCTGGGCCCCTTGAGCACATGAGCATACCCTGTCAAGCTTCACGAGTGTATCCAACACCCTCCATCACTCCCTTGAGTGCACAACACACTTGGGAAGCTCGAAGCTTTCCCCTTCATCCTTCGGACTTGCACCATGTGTCGTACCTTGATTGTCTTCATCCTTTGAGCACATGAGTGCATGATGAAGCCTTGAAGCCTCTCCTCTTCAGGCCTTCAACTTTTCAAAGTGTGCCAATGGACCCTGAAGCACCTTATGTTCCTATTGAGCACACCAAAAATCCATTAACAGAAAATATGCATGAATCATGGTATAATAGGATATTTTCAGGTTGATAGTTGCTCGTCATTACTAAATGTAGAAATAGGTATTCTAAAAGCATCGTGGCAAGCACACATGAGGAATTTCAGGGAAGGAGACCAATCAAAGGAATCTTGGAAATAAAGAACAACACACTTTAATATTGATGATCAAAGTAACCCCAGAGACTCCATTAAATGAAATACCCTCGGAGGGTAAGGATATCAATAATTGAAGCTTCTCGAAGAACAAAGATAGAGTTTGCATCCATGTCACCACTGGAGAAATTCCATGTCATCAGTCATTATTAGTCCCAGTCATCAAAGATAGTGACATGTCAAGTCTCATTACATGATGATGTGGAAGTCATGATGTATTATTGTAATCATTGTAAAGACAAATAAGTGGAATCCAAAGAGTCATGTGTGAACTAAAGAATATGGAAGTCCAAAATACATGTGATATCAAAATTCATGCAATTCCAAAATTCATTTGGAATCCCGAAGGTTGTAGAAGTCCAAAGGTCACAATAAGCTAGAAAGTCAAGAGTCACAGGATGTGAAAGGTCATTCCTCAAGTTATAAATAGATCCCCATTTCTCATGTAATGGACTTTAAACCTTGGCTTATCTCACAAGGCATTAGAGATATAGAGTTAGTACTTTTAGGGAGAAAGTAGTGGCTCTAACGCTCCACTATTGGAGCTAGTGGTATTCAAATCATTTATGTATTTTGGGATTTTCGCTTTATATTGAAGCCTTCCAGGCCAACACGTTCTCACACATGGATTGTGAATGTTTCTAAGACTATTATTTGAATGTTTATGTTTCATGTTTTCTTTCATTAGTGCTAGATTAATTGAACTATTTTGGTTACTTCGGTGCTCCTCGATGGAAATGTGTTGTTATTCTTATAATGATCGTCATATCCTTGTGAACTATTTCACTTGATGTTAGACAAGCCTTTTTGTTTTGCGTGTGTCTTTATTAGGGTAGTATTATTACTTCTCTCTTAGAGGCTCACTTTATCTTCCCTCTGCATTAGAAGAACCTTGATACATCAGCTATTGAACATTCACAAGGCATACTAACTTACTCATTCGAAAGGGAAAATTCACTTCTCTCTCGTGCTGACAATTAAATCCAAGGCACATATTTAAGTAAAACAGAAGCCTAGTCGTATTCTAGATGGGAATCCTACACTAAATGGTGTGAGGTATAGTTGGACCTTATATAGGAGAGATCCCCTATATGTTGGTGGTATTCAGCACCAACAATATTCTGGTGCTAGAAGGAGGGCCTCTAGTTTTTTACGGTTGATAACTTTGCACACCCAAATCATTCTTTTTATGTATAAGGTAGCAACATTCTGAGCATCATTCTGATTCCTAAAGCAGGAGGATCTTCTCAGCCTAGCCGGGAATCAACCTGCGAGGTTACCTACAAGTAGATCTAGACAATTCGACGTATAACCCATCGGTTCGCAAAGGCTATTGAATTAATTCCTAGAGTGTGGAATCTTCCACGTTTTCAAAAGAAGAAAGAGACAAATGGTACCAGTATCTTAGTTTCTACAATCGAATATTTGGTCTTTACCACTCTTGAGGAGTTGGAAGAATTTGTAGATGATATAGGACATCAAGATCATCTTCCAACCATTAACAAAGGATACGTGGATAATACAATTGTTCTTTCTAACAACCTCTTCAACTAATTAGACAATGAATACTCCTCATATTCTGATAAGGATGGAGAACACAGGGACGAGAACATGGTTGACTATTATTTGGATTGGATGGCTCAAGGGCCTCTTTCTCTTCCTAATAATTTGCATAGGGTTCTAAGACATCTAGAAAATCTACTCTCAAAGTATGATTCAGGTAAGAAGATGAAGGGGGGAGACCATCTCGATGATTTTTACCCACATTTACAAATGATGGAGGTGAGGTATGATGATGTGGCATGTATGATTTTCCCTTATACATTAGAAGGTAGAGTGGCATCATGGTACCATATTTTTCATGTCAATTCAATCCACACTTGGAAGGAGTTTAAAAAGCTATATTTTGAGAATTTTGTTGATGATAATACTCCCCCTATACTACTCAAAGAGCTTGGAAGAATGAAGATGCGAGGAAAGCAGAAAGTTAAGGATTTTAATCATAAATTCAATCATATATTGAATAAGTTTTCCCCAAACATGCAACCACATGATTCAATTACCATCAATTACTACACAGTTGCCTTTCCCACTAGTATTTCCCAGTTCATAAAGATAGTTGTAAAGGAAACATTGGATTTAAAATTTGAAGAAGTGACAATTGTTGAGAAGGACTTGCATGAAATTGGGGTCATTATATACTATGAGGAATCAAAAGACTCCAAAGATACTGGTAGGAAGTCACAACCTTCTTCTAGTAAGGCCAAAGAGAAGGAATCATCAAACATTGAAAGCTTGACCAAGATGGTGACGACAATCACCAATGAAATTTCAGAACTGAAGGAAAGGTTAAGTGAGACTTCCAACAATAACAAGCCTCCCAAGTCCTTCCCTTTTTGAAGGAACAATAGTAACAACAACAACCAACCCACCATGTTTGTACAATGCTCAAATTTTGTGATGAACATAGAAAGCATCAACATGGATACTTTCTATTATTTTTATTAGGAATATCACTCAGAAAATAAATACCTTCGACGGAACCACAACATGAACACTTTGGTTGTGCATATCATGGATACTCTATTAGAAAATGAGTAGACAAAACTAGCAGAAGAATCAGAAGAACCTGCGGTGGTCGAAGAAATAAAATTATTGGACATGCAGTGAATGCATATCAAAATGTCTTCAACGTTGATAAGAAGGATTCTAGAGAACCACCATAGAATGAGCCCCCTCCTCAAAATAAAAATGGTCGATACAGTTTAAGGAGTAAAGGGCCTATGTCTGAACAGGAATTAACTAGAAATAAATTGAAAGAGAAATTGTTGAGAAGAATCTTGCCACATGTCAATCCCACTCAGAATGCACAGATTAAGCTTGGAGATGCAGCTAAGTCCAAGAAAACTTCCTCAAGTAATAAGAGTAATTATAGCATTTTAGAAGCATTGAATAAAGCCACCCCTCCAGACACTTCACCATTGCTTGCTATAGGTGAAACAATTGATTATAACATTATGGAATATATGAAGACGACGCGAGCCAACATTTCCATCCATGAGCTCACGAAAATCGTAGGCCAGCGTGAACTTATTGTCCAAACCTTTTCACAACCTTTGACAGGTGATAAAGCTTCCTCCTCTCAAAAGGTGTCAGGTAACTCTTATGATCCGCTTGTATTTGTAGTAAATTCTTTAACATTATAAGTTAACCCTCTCTGCCCATTGGTTTTATTAACATTTGAAAATTTTAATTATAATGTCCATAATTTTTTAGTCGACTCAAGTGCTTCTGTGAATGTCATGCCATTATCTGTAGTAAAGAAAATAAACGAAAAAATGGAGAAAATCGATTTACAAATTATTTAGCTAGACAAGTCTCTAGTCCAAGCTATTGGTGAGCTTAAGAATGTGCTTATCAGATTATCAAAAGATGATTGAGTTCACAAATGTATAAATATTGTAATTGTGGACAGACCAAAAGCCTATGGTGTACTACTTAGCAGATACTAGTCTAGAAAATTATAGGGATATTTTTGCAACAGACTAGTCACATTTGTGGCTTTCATACAAGAGAAGAAATAATCAAATTCGAGTGAACAGTGAGTCGTACATGAAACACAATGTGACACCATTTGAGTGCCATAATGCACCTTTTCTTTTTCTGACTCATTTTTGGGAATTTTTTTCTTGAAACCAACCTCGAGTGCTATTAGGTACAACCATCACCCATTCCCCTAGATACATAGTTGGAACTCCTTAGTTATTCTCCAACTAGTGCAAATGAAACATGTAATATAGATGTACATAATAATAGTAATAGTAGTAATAGTAGTATAGGAAATAGCTTAGTAGCTCATAATGTTTGGACTTTATATTTTGACGGTTTAAAGACGCAAGACGGTTTCAAAGTAGGTTGTGTTCTTATAAACCCACACAATCAGAAGCATACCCTTTCATGTCATATGGAGTTCAATTGCACCAATAATTTTATTAAATATGAAGCACTCATACTCGTATTAAAGAAATTTATTGACCTGAAGGTAGAATTTATAAAGGTAATTAGTGACTCAAAGGTGGTCACTCATCAAGTACGAGATACTTTACATTGTGTTTCACAAAATCTTAAAAATTACCAGCATGAGGTATGGCATTTGATCAACCATTTCAAAGATTTAAATATTGTTTCTATTCTTAGAGTTAGAAATTTTGCTACAGATGCATTAGAAAATGCATCCTCTAGGATGTCGCCATTGAAAAATGGTTTTTCTGTTGAAATTATATAAACCATATGTGCCAAAAAAATTCACTAACTTACATGTTTTTAATGACGACCAACAGATACTACACTTTATGGCTAATGTTGATGTATTCAAAGATGTTTCCATAGAGGAGGATGAGTATGATCAAGATCTGCAGGAGGCGTCTAATTCAATGAAAGGAATCACTATGCCTAAGGGTGTGGTGTCCCTGGAGAAGTTATATGACCTGGAAAACCAATTTAGAGGGCCAACCAACACAAAGAATCAGACTTTTGAAGTTACCATATGAACAAGTCAACTTGGGAACTCCCAAAGATCCAAAGTATGTGAACCTTGGTACTTTTTGTTCTCCACAAGAACAAAAGATGTTTATCTGCTTATTCAAAAGGTACCATGATGTGTTCACATGGACATACAATGATTTAAAGACTTATGGCACTCATATTATCCAACATGTCATCTCTATAAAAGAAGGGGTGAAATTGTTCTAACATAAACTATGGAAATTCTAACCAACACTAGAACCCCTTATACATAAGGAACTGAGAAATATTTTGGATGCTCAAATCATCTTTAAAGTCATACATTACACGTTGGTTTCCAATCCGGTCCTAGTAAAAAAGAAGTCCAAAGAGATAAGATTATGGGAATATTTTTGAAACTTGAATTGGGCTTCTAATAAAGATAACTATCTAGTGCCATCCATGGAATAGAAACTCCAGATAGTATCTGGGTATGAAATTTTTTTGCTACTATATGGGTTCTATGGTTATAATCAAGTGCTAGTAGCGGAACTCGGCCAACTGAATACTACCTTCTAGACCAAAGGGGGAATATTCACTTTCAAAAGGATGCCATTTGGACTTATTAATGTAGGTGCGACTTTCTAAAGATAAATGGACATTGCCATTCATGGCCTGATAGGTTGGGGAATTATTTTTTGTTTAGATGATGTTATTGTATTCTTGAAGGAAATATTAGATCATGTAGATCATACGAAACAAATATTCGAGCGATGTCGAAAGTATGGGATTTACCTTAATCCCAAGAAGAGTGTTTTTGGTGTGTCTGAAGGAATCCTACTAGGGAACATCATCACAAAGAGAGAAATTAAGATTGATCCTGAGAGGGTAAAAGATATCATGCAGATTCCATTCTCGGTGAATAAGAAATCCATGCAGCCTTTCTTGGGAAAAAATAAATTCCTAAGAGAATTCATCTTTGATTATGCTCAGAGAGTGAAACCCATACAGGAGATGATCAAGAAAGATGCAATATACAAACATGATAAATGGGAAAAGGATACTTTCACTTAGATTAAGAAGGCTATTGTTGATGCACTTGCACTTTTTCAGTCCAAACGATGGAAAATATTTCCTGCTCTATACGTTTTCTTTGGATTCATCAATTACAATCGTGTTGAATAAAGAAGATATTGAAGGAAATGAGCACCCGATCTTCTTTATGAGCGCTAGTCTATAAGGGGCCAAGTTAAATTATCCTGCCATTGAAAAATAAGCATATGCAATATACAAGGTAGTTAAGTACTTCAAGCCCTACATATTGATATCTCACACAATCATAATTGTACCTCATCCAACAGTAAGAACATTGTTCGTGCAGTAAGAGATAGGTGAGAATAAGGCTAACTAGATGACCTATTTTTAAGAACATGACCTGGGATTCAAAATAGTTCATACCATAAAGTGTCATGGCCTATGTAATCTAGACGTCAAAGAAAGAGATGCTCTCAAAAAATATCTTATAGGATGGGATGCATAATATTGAATATGTTCCTCTGTCCATGTCTACAACACCATGGTATGCAGATCTACGTCGATTTATGGAGCACGAAATCTTTCCCCCACACTTATTCAACAAGAATAAGAGGGAAATCTGACTAAAATCTCTATCTTACCCATTGATTCATGGAGTTCTATTCTGGAAGCACCACAATGGTGTCTTTCTAAGGTGCCTTGAGCCATAAGATACAAAAAATGCCTTGAAATATTTACATGATGGATCGGAAGGTGGCCACTATGTGGGCGGTACTACAACACATAAGTTTATGTGGGATGTTTATTATTGGCCCTCTCTTTTCAAGGATGCTCACGCTTATGTTTGCAAGTTCCAAGCATGTCAAAGATGCGCTGGTTGAGATTAGAGGTCATCCATGCCACTAATACTAGTAGTAGTTGAAGAACCATTCCAATAGTGGGGCCTTGATGCTATTGAAGAAATTTTACTCATTCATCAAAGCATCATCGATATATATATTAATAGAGATAGATTAATTCACTTAGTAGTTAGAAGCGGTTCCTCTTAGACAAGTAAATGACCAAGAATTCATCCACTTCTTACAATAGAACACTATGACCAGGTTTGGCATTCCTATGTCACTTTTCTTTGATAATGTGACATATTTTTTATCATTAAATATTTATGAATTCACATTAGAAAATACAAGTGTATTGAAACATGCATCTAATTAATATCTGCAGGGAAATGGTTTGGTTGAATCAACAAATAAGAATCTTATATGTATATTCAAGGAAATCATTTTCTTTGAACAAAGGAACTGGCACAAAGCTTTGAATATTGCTCTTTAGGCTGACTGTGTTACAATGAAAACTTCCCTGAGAACCTCGACATACTTCTTTCTTTACAGTAAAGAGGTTATCTTGCTTCCGAACCTATATCTTCTCGCCTTGAAACTCTCTCAAGAGTCACAAGGTGCCTCCTGGTTCAGAGCATGATAAATACATTACTTAAACTTGAGGAAGAAATGTGCAAGGCCAAAGACCAATTTGTCGCACATCATAACTATGTAAAGAACTGGTTTGATACGAATTCCATAGGGGCAAAGAGATTTTATGTGGGTGACCTAGTCTTGAAGTGGGATAAACCCCACGAAGAAAAGGGGAACACACAAAGTTCCAGAATTTTTGGATTGGACCATTTGTTGTTGATGATAAGAACAACCACAATTATTTTAAGCTGAAATCGTTATATGGGAGGATTTACTCCCTTCCCATAAATGGTCGATATTTAAAGCATTACTTTCAATAATATCTACAAGCTACATTTTCTGTATAGCTATTTTGTCTCTTTTTATTTTGTTTGTGTTTGTTGTTTGTTCATTATGTAAGTCATGTCTTGTCATGTCTTGTTGGTTAGTCAGTGGACATAAATAAGACTCCTTGTGCAAATTTCATGGCTCAAAAGGATTTGTGGCGTAATAAAAGAGGAGCGTGACAACTGCAATGCTTGACTTTATGTTGTTCTTCTTTTTTTGGGAAAATTCCATAGGTTGAGCTAAGTCCAGATTGAAAATATGATTAATCCAATAGGAGATCCTTAAGGGAACCTATTATATCCATGCCTATGTTTGTATCTAAACTGCTCGACTTGGTGTAAATATACTTATGTTTTAACGCTTGTGCAATCTAGTAGAGAAGGGATGAGGGGAAAATCTAAAACGAGCAAACAAATATCGGAGGTATTAAAACACTTCTCTGAAGAGGGAACCTCCTTAGCTCTTAGTAAGTTGGGATCCCTCTTCCTCCCATTGAAATAATAAGTGCCAATGTATAGTTCTATTAAAATAAATAAATAAATGGTGAAAGAAGAGAAAGGATTCTTGCCCCAGGGACTCGGTGAAGCAAGTGACTTCGCCAAGGTACTTTCCAGGCTTGTTGGAAACGAAGCAAATTCTATCCTCCTAAAGTGACTCCATCAGGGTAATTTCTATTCCTTCTCATATTAGAGCAACATAAGAGATGAAAACTCATATTGTGAATATCGTAAACTCGTCGTGCACATTACCCTTTCCTATATTGAAACAATTGTGATATGGAGTATATTTTGTCTGTGTTTCAACCAAGTTGACAAAGTTAGATTTTATGTCTAAGACTGGGTCGAAAAGGGTAAATTGAGGAAATAAATAGTTCCTGAAGTTTTGACCCTTAATTGAAATCTATTCCCAAACATAGAAGTTGTGTGTCGCCCAATGTGTCGCCAAGTGCTGACACTGCTACAACACCCTTCAAAATTTCACTACATTTGAATTTTGGATCCTATTATCAGTATTGTATCTAGAGTCGCTTTGATTATTAAATGTCATTTCATGTTATTCTATGTATCTTAAGTGTCTTTAAATGGTCTCGAGTGTCATCGCATTGATCAAACCATCTTTTAGTTCATCTTGTGGTCATAGCATCCTTTTTGTCGTAAAACAACACTTTTGGGTCACAGTCGCACACACTTCACTCGTTATACTTGGGAAATGTGTACAAAATGGTGTTCCAATGAATATTTACCATTTTTTTTTATTTTCCCTAAGTTTCCTTGATGAGCCTGTGTGTACCGCACTTGGTTTAATGTCTAAATTCATCATGTTCACCACTCCCTCTCTATCTCAGACTCATGAAATTTTTTGAGTCAAGTGAACTCATTAAGGTTAAGAGTGCATGAGCACACTCTAAATCCTTGATGAGGAATCCTTCATTGTTTTTAAGTGGGCCATGCACCCTCCAAGAGCACTAAGTGCACCCCTTAACCCTCTTTCCCCTTCCTTACTATAAATTGCGCCCTTCAAAAGACCAAGTCTCCCTTGAGTGTACTCCTTTGAATCGAAAAGGTGCACCCTCATTAAGTGAATAGGCGCACCCTAAATTCCTTAAGATTCTCCCTTCAGCCTTCCCTGATGTTCCGTGTGCCCTCTTGGACTTGTTGAGCACATGTGTGTACTCCGAAGGCACAAAGCACGAGCCTTTAACCTTCAGGAGTGTGCCTTGCACCCTCGTGGGCCCCTTGAGTGTATGAGCGCACCCTAAAGGCCTGAAGCCTTCATCCTTCAGCCTTCAAGAGTGCACCCTACACCCTCCATCACTCCCTGGAGCATATAATGCACATGGGAAGCTCAAAGATTTCCCCTTCTTCCTTCGGACTTGAGCCATTTTCCCTGCCTTGACTGTCTTCTTCCTTTGAGTGCATGATCACATGTCAAATCCCAAAAATGTCTATCCTCTTCATCCCTTTAGCCTTTAAAATTTCACCCATGTGCCCTGAAGCCCCTTTTGTTCCTCTTGAGCACATTGAAGAGCCCAGAATAGAAAATATGCATGAATCATGGTAAAATAAGGGAGTTTTAGGCTGACAGTTAATCATCATGAGTGGTTGCCAACACAAGTATTCCAGAAGCACCATGGCAAGAACACATGAGGAAGATCGGGTAAGGAGACCAAACAAAGCTTGGAAATAATGAAGAACATGCTTGAATATTGATGATCAAAGAAACCTCAGAGACTCCATTAAATCAAAGACCCTTGGAGGGTAAGGACATCAATGATCGAATTTGCTCAAAGAACGAAGATAAAGATGACATCCATGTCACAACTAGAGAAATTCCATGTCATCAATTACAATTAGTCCTAGTCATCAAAGATAGTGACATGTCAAGTCTCATCACATGATGATGTGGAATTCATGATTTATTTTTGTAATGATTTTAAAGGCAAATAAGTGGAAGCCCAAGAGTCACATGGAAGTTGAAAAGACATGTAATATCAAAAGTCATATGTAATTCCAAAATTCATTTCTAATCCTAAAGGTTGTAGAAGTCCAAAGGTCACAAGAAGTTAGAAATTCAAGAGTTATGAGGATGTAAAATGTCATTCCTCAAGTTATAAATATATCCTAATTTCTCATGTAAAGTACTTTTAACCTTGGCTTCTCCCACATGGCATTAGAGAGACAAATTTGGTACTTTTGGGGAGCAAGCAGTGGCTCTAACACTCCACTACTGGATCTAGTGGCGTTCATTACATTTATGTATCTTGGGACTTTTGCTTAATATTAAAGCCTTCTAGGACAACATGTTTTCACACATGGATTGTGAATGTTTCTAAGACTATTCTTTGAATGTTTATGGTTCATGTTTTCTTTCATTAGTACTAGATTAATTGAACTATTTTGGTTACTTCAGTTCTCCTTTTTAGAAATGTGTTGTTATGTTCATAACGATTGTCACATCCTTGTGAACTATTTCGCTTGATGTTAGACAAGCCTTTCTCTTTCACGTCTGTCTCCATTAAGGTAGTACTATTACTTCTCTCTTAGAGACTCACTTTATTTTCCTTCTGCAGTAGAATAACCTTGATACATCAGCAATTGAACATTCATAAGTCATACTAGCTTTCTCATTCGAGAGGGCAATTGTGCTTCTCTATCGTGATGACAGTTAAAACCAGGGCACATCTTTAAGTAAAACGGAAATCAGGATGTATTCCAGATGGTACTTACACCAAATGGCGTAAGGTCTAGTTAGGACCTTATATCAGGGAGATCCCCTGTATGTTGGCAGTATCCAACACTATCGATAGGTTTTAATGCCAAAAAATACTTATATAATGTATTGTGATTAATTAAGTTAACACAATCATAGAGATAAAGGTGTAGTTCTAACTTGGTTGATTTTCTTAGTTAAAGGTTCCTCAAGTAAATATTTTATGTATTTGATGCATGTGTATGTTATTGATTTCTTCTATCTTTAATCCTTTGTTAGCATATCTACTCTTTCCATAGGATACCACCTAAATGACTTGATTTTGCTCATGGGGTTTGAAAATGTTCCCTCATCTAATTTCTTGAGCCTTGATTAGTGTGTCTTATGAGTGTCTTGATTTTACCTTTTCAAATATAACATTAAGGAATATAGAGAATAAATAATTAACTGATTCACTGACACCCTTTCGTTTCTTGCAATCTGTTATCTACAAGAAGGCCATATTATTTTAGACATGGATAATTTTAATTTAATGTAACGATTTCATAAATAATCTTTTGGTTATTTTGTATGCTTCCAAAAAAATGGTGATGTAATGTAATGATTATGATATGTATAATTTTTGTATGTTTTATAATGAGTTAAAAAATGGTGAATAATATAATGCAATGATTATGATTATGATTTATATGGAAAAGAGTTAACATATATATAATCTTTGCATGCCTTATATATTTTAATACATTTTTCTGTTCTAGGTAGATGAAATTACTTACTTCCAAGAGTACCATGATCACACAATGGAAACATCCTTGACCAATAATGTCATTGATATACTACTTGATGGCTTTATCAAGCTCCAATGTTTTCTCTAAATAGTGGACATCAACCATGTCCACTTAATATAGACAACAATCACAGAAAACCAGGTTTCTCACAAAACACATATACAATAAACTTTTCTTTCATGAAAATATAACACCATGTTGCACTCAGAGAGATTGAAAAAGGGTCTATAATCCATCTTACTAAATGTTCCTATAAAGTGCCTGAATTATGCACATATGATTACTTCTTTCTTTCCTATTAAACATCAATATTTTCTTCTTCCACATATATAATTTTCATTTGCTTTTTGGGAGTTATAATCTTTGATATGGTACTATTATAACTGTCAAATTTAGGTTATCAGAACCAAAATTGAATTGGTTGGGGATCCATGACTATATTCCTTCCTCAAGGTCAGCACTTGGTGAACTTTTGACATAGCACATGCATTTTTTGGATATTAAATAACACCTATAATTTCACTAAATATTGGTAAATACCTCCCAAAATCCTTTTGTGGAATCTTTCACCCCATACATCATTCAAATTTTTAAGAAAGCCTATTTTTACTATGTATCCCTAACTTTATAAAATACCCCTTTATATATCCCACAACCCCCCCTCTCAATACCTAAACAACTACATACCCCACAGCTCCTCCACCTCACCCACCCCCACACCCCCTCCAATACCTACAATATAATCATAATAATTTTCACAATGTAAAATCCCTATTAATGAATGAATGTGATAAAATATTGGTCAACAAAGTGAAACCTCGTGAATATTTCCAAATAAATTTGTCATCAACCCAAAATAATTTTTTCACCCATCCTTGCTTTTCCCGTTGGTTACCTTCCTCATTAATTCCAAAGATCATTTCTCTTAAAACATCGATTCCCATTAGAGGCCATAATTATTATCATAAATACTAGTATTAAAAGGGTAGATTACTCACAAATACATGTCTCCATGAATAATTGTAAAACTAATTGTATTCAAACATGAAATCATTGACGATGATGGATTACATATAAATATATCGTTCTTTAATGATTTAGTTGATGTCTTTTGTGATCATATATAGCTTGATGAAGTGTGAAATGTGCTTAATTGTAATTTCAAAGAAACACAAAAGTGCTATAAGAAATAAAACACTCCATGCCTAATCATTTAGTTGTGCATTTATAGTAAATAATTTCTTATAGGATGCCAACTCAATCCGCGTGCATTAATCTCATTTCAAACTAATCATTGAAATCAAAGATACATCTCTCAATGCCATGGTAAACATTATTCGTGGTCACTTCCACTTTCTTTACATATACTAAACATAAAAACTTTCTTTACATATACTAAACATACAAGAGAACTTCTATTTCTCCCTTGACTAATAACTATCAAATAAGAAAAACATTCTAATTCTCAATGACATGTTAGATTATAACATGGACGTGCTCTTGTAGAGGGAACTTTATTGCATGAAGTCCAAGAAACTTGCTAAATTATGTGGTATAGAAAGCTACCATCCTTGTAATTAAGGGAGTTCAAGGGAGTCCACAATTAGAACTTGAAACTTGAAATTGGAGACAGTATTTATAAATACTCACAAAATTATATTCTCTATTATACACTTCATTAAATTAAATTACATATATAGATGAAATTAGATCCTACTTCTAACCTTAGATATAGGAGTTAAGAAAACCTCTCAATTACCTCCTACAAATCTCAAATTAGCATGGAAGCATTATCTTCCAAGTCCCTCCCTTAATGCTTACATGTTAAATGTAAAAATAACACAAATTACAATATAGAGAATATATATTACCACAACAAAAATGATCTTTGTTTGACTGGTCTTCATCATCACTCACATTCATTCTGGAATCTCATAGGCATCGCTCTTTCTTCACCACACAACGTCGAGCTACCACTTGAGCTCCATTTAAAACGTAATTTCCTCTAACCATCGTCGACGAACTTGTAACTAAGGGCTAACTCCCCTTCCTAGAATTTTGGTATATAT
>APFE030099321.1:30187-56987 GCA_000404065.3 Pinus taeda | reverse complement strand
TGCAGGGACAGGTTCAAGGTGAAGTCCTGCAGTAGCAGGTGCAAAATCCTCTTGTCCAAGGCCAACAGGTTCAAAATCCTACTAGCCAAGGGCACCCGATAAAAAATCCCTACATCCGAGGGCAACAAGCCTATCAACCTTATACCCAAGGACTGCAGGTCCAAAGCCCTCTTGTTCAGGGACAACAAGCCCAATAGCCCCATTTTCTAAGACAACAGGTCCCATACCCACATGTCCAAGGTCAATAGGCTCAGAAGCCTTTTAACCCATACATTGCCTATCAGCAACCTGTGCATGGACAGTTTCAAGGTATTCAAGGTATAAATCCTCCCTTTGGTCAAGGTAATTCGCAATGGGGGCAGTCTCAGATGCCATATGGCCAAAATCCGGGTCAAAATCCTTACCAGAAGGGATGGGCTCCTCCTTATGGGCCCACCTATCAACCTCCCATGCCTTTTAACACTCAATTACCTTTCTTGGCTACACATGATTTACCGAATGTATCGCATCTTATGAATGATCTGATTCTTCATTCGCCGTATTGACCTCCGATGCCATCCAAGATACCAAGTGATTTCCCGAAGTTCAATGGAAAAGCTAAAGAAGATCCTCAAGCCCATGTGATGACATATCACCTATGGTACTCATCGAACTCATACGTGAACGATTCCATTTGGCTTCATCTTTTCCAACGAAACCTCATGGGTGCTGTTGCAAAATGGTACATCAAGCTACCTCGAAGTACTTTTCATTACTTTAATTCTTTAGCCATGGCCTTTCTGACGCATTTTCAGCTGCCGGTTCATTATGAAACGAGCAGCTATCTGCTCACATCACTTAAGCAAGATACTATGATGCACATCTCTGATCATATCCATGGATGGATACGTAGATGTTGACTAATCAAGTTTGAAATAGCTAATTAGTTTCTCACCGAATGGTTTACCAAATTGTTCGTAGCCCCAATTGCTCGCGATATAGCCATGGGTGGATGCATCACTGAAGAGAAAGCCACCACTCATGCCTAGTACTTGGACCTGCTCTACTCTCAGTCTGGCACCTTATACAAATTATTACCCAATGCTCCATGGCCATCATTCGATCTTGCGTCATCGAAGTCACCCGTTGTTCCTCCTGTTGATGGAGTTATTGGTTTAGTATCCTAGGCCCCTGCCAAAACTTCTTCCAAATAGAACTCAGTCTCAAATACTACTCCCAACAATTCATCCCAAAACCCTCTAGGCCCTGGTAAAACCTCAGAGGTCCACGCTATCTAGTCTACCACAATGAAAAAATTATTAAAAGGAAAAAAGAAAGGCAAAGGAAAAGCTAAAGTCATTTCGGGGGAAACAGGTTCCTCCCAAATCATCTGCTAGCAAATCCTCGCAATGGAAACACAAGTATCCCTGTCTCATATTTGAGGAGGATCACTATACTTGGTATTTTCCATGACAATCCGAAGTTAATCATTTTCTCAAAGGGACACTTGCTATCCTTAAAGTGCCTTTTCCATCTCAGCAGACTCAGATGGTAGACCAACCCTAATCTACTTCCTCTAGATCTCAAGTGTTCATGATGAGCAGGCCCATTAATGTGGCTACATGATCGAAGGATTATCAAACTCCAACTCCCACAGCAGGGAAAGAAAAAGAAGCTCCACCTTCTTCTTTTACCCCGAGTTCTGGCCCTCTGCAAATCGAGTGCACTAACCTTGATTCCGCTACACGGCCACCCTCTCGAGGTTTTCTATGGAAATCCTTGTATAATCCTAATGCCCGAGCCACTCAGCATTACAATATTGTTGAAGATTTGTCTCAGGCGCCATCAACTATGTCGGCTCTCAAGGTACTCCAAAGCTGCCCATCGCAGCAGAAATATTTGTTGTCAACTAATAGGGACATTGATCCCATTGATTCTAATTTGATCTATTTCAATCTTGAGAACCATGTTCTGAGACTTCCTCATCAAATTGCCTTTCTTATTCAGGTAATCATTAATGAAAAGACCATCCACCAGACTGTCATCAATGAAGGTGCTTCTACCTACATCATGTCAATTGTGTGCTGGAAGGCTATTGGTTCCCCTGCACTGAACCAGTCTCTGAACACATTGGAAGCTTTTGAGGGGCACTATTCGCGATGCTTCAGTGTCTTACCCAACCTTGCCATCACCCTAGAAGGCAAGATAGTGAAAGTTGAAGTAGAGATTGTTGATGCCAATCTCAATTATAATCTTTTACTCGGCCAAAGTTGGATTCATGCCATGCATTTCGTGGCCTACTCTTGGTTTCATGTGATCCATTTTCCCCATCAAGGGAGGATTATCACTGTTGATTAGTTGTCTTTCTTTGCCTCTTCCTCGTCTGATGGTGATGTTCCATATGTCAAGCACTCTGGTGCTCCCTTTGAGAGTGTGGGGGTAGGTCTCTTCAAAGATTCTGCCTTAATGGGGATTTTTCCACTCCCACCTCCTCATGTTGCCCCTGTCAACATGATCTCGATCAAATTTGACCCCTAGGTCATACCTACGCCAGATCTGGTTGATGCTTGGGGCAACGTCATGCCACTTAGTCCTGCCAAAGTCAATTACGAGGAAATTTTTTTGACTGTGAACTCTGCGTCCTTTGATTCTCATATCTCGAAGACCTCTCTCAATATGTATTCTCAATCCCTCTCGCTTGGCGCTTTGGAATCATTTAATCCCTTCGCCAAAGCCTTCCTCACCGATGGAGGTATCATGGAAATCATGTCTCTCGAGGAACCACCATGGATCGATACCCATCATCTCTCCTCATTCCTACCTCGCCCAATGGTCATGTCTACCTCTTCCGAAGAATCCTCTTCTCCATTTCCACCACCAACTATTACTCATGAAGAATGGTCAAAAGGAAATTTCAGTAATATTACCCAAACGATGCCAATTGACATTTCTATCAAACCCGGTGTCGTTGAACACGTTCATATTGGGGTATCTTATTCTCCATATGAGATCAAGACATATACTCATCCTTTTCAAGAATTTCATGACGTTTTTGCATGGTCTTATGAAGAAACGCTTGGCATTGATCCTAGCATTGTGGTGCATGAAATACCCACGTATTCGAATGCGAATCCTGTTCGCCAACGGCTTCATCCGGTGCACCCTAGGAAGGTCACTACTATTAAGGGCAAAGTCAAAAAGATTCTCAAAACTGGGTTCATTTATCCCATTCTCGTTACAGATTGGGTGTCCAATATTGTCCCAGTGACTAAAAAACAAGGCACGATCCACATTTTCATGGATTATCAAGATCTTAATCATGCCTATCCTAAAGACAATTATCCTACTCCCTTCATTGATGAATGTGCCAGGAGCGAGATCTTTTCCTTTATGGATGGTTTTTCTGGTTATAACTAGATCAATATCGCACTGGCTGACCAAGAGAAGAAAACCTTTATCTACCCATGGGGTACATTCACATACAAGAAGCTCCCTTTCGGCCTGAAAAATGTTAGGGCCACATTTCAAAGGAGAATTTCATATGCATTTCATGATATTCGCAACATTATCCAACCTCACTTGGATTACCTTCCTACCCATTCTCGTAAGTGACAAGATCACCCAAACCACCTTCGGTAGATTTTTCTACGCTACAGACACTATAACATCCGGTTAAATCCACACAAATGTGTTTTCTATGTGGAATCAAGATGACTCCTTGGCTTCATTGTTTCCAAGGATGGGATTCACCTGGATCCGCTAAAAGTTGAGGCCATTGTAAACTTACCCCCTCCATCTTCACTACACCATCTCCAAAGCCTCCAGGGAAAGGCCAATTTTCTTCGTCATTTCATACCCAACTATGTCAAGCTAGCTACAACATTTACCTGGTTGCTCAGAAAAGGAACACCCTTTGCATGGGACGAGATAGCCCAAAAATATTTTGATGATCTTAAGGCTATCCTCATAAATTCTCCTCTGTTGCATCCACCAGACTATTATCGAGATTACTTCCTTTACCTAGCTGCAACCCTTAGTACCATAGCTATGGTGTTGGTTCAAGATGATGACGAAGGCGGTGAACACGTGATCTACTACCTGAGTAGGAATCTCCTCGACACTGAAATGCATTATGCACATGTCGAGAAGTTGGCTTTGGTCATCGTCCAGGTTGTTCAACGTTTTCAGCATTATATTCTCTTACGAACGATTACAGTGATTTCTGAATGCAGCCCTATGACCTACATCCTGACTCGTCAGTTGCTAGGGGGGAATATTCTAAATGGATTGATATCCTGCAAGAATTTTATTTGGTCTTCACTATGGCCAAATCTAAAAAGTCACTTGTTTTCGCGGAATTGATCTGTTCCCTTCCCTCCAAAGCTCTCCCTATTGGTATAGATGAATAACTCCGAGATGATACCCTTTTCCTAATTAGCACCCTTGATCCATGGTACGATGATATCATTGTGTATCTCCAAACCTCCACATTTTTGTCTGCGTTGACCAAAGATGATCATCGAAGGATTCAACATCACTCTCAACCCTACCGCATTATTGGTGATACTTTATACCGTGTTGGTGTTGATTCTGTTCTTCGCAAATGCCTCACAATTGAGGAAGCTAAAAGAGCTCTCAATGATTTCCACTCTGAGGCATGTGGTGGTCATATTTATGGTTATGCTACAACTCAAAATGTCCTTCATGCTGGTTATTTATGGTCATCCATCTTCAAAGACTGCATTCTTGCTATCTGCAAGTGTGATGAATGCTAAATCTACCAACACAAGATGCACGCCCCACACGCTCACCTACACTCCATCATTACCGTTGGTCCCTTTGCCAAATGAAGCATCGATTATATGACATGTAACCCTCACTTGGCCAGGGGGAATGGCTACATTATCGTTGCTATGGATTAATTCACCAAATGGGCTGAAGCGATGCCTACATATTTTGTAGATGGTAAGATGGTAGCTCAATTCCTTTTTAACCATGTTATTTCTAGGTTTGGCATACCCCAAGCCATTGTCACAGATCATGGCTCTCATTTTAGAGATTACATGATGGAAAAACTAACATCTACATTGGGCTTGCACCATGATGGATCGACCCCATATTACCCTCAGGCCAATGGCCAAGTTGAAGCCATGAACAAAGTTTTGGTCACCATGCTCCAGCATACTATTGGGATGCACAAGTCAAATTGGCATCTCATGTTTTTTTTAGCTCTGTGGGCCTACCGAACTTCAACCAAAGATGCAACTGGTTTCACACCATTCCAGCTGGTTTATGGTCTGGAAGAAACATTGTTGATCGAATGTGAGATTCCTTCGCTCAAGTTAGTTGTTGAACTCCTCCTCGAGACATCACCTCAAGAGGAATGCCTCTTATATTTAAAATGAGTGGACGAGAGTCGTCATCTCGCTGCCATGGTCATCGAAGCACAAAAGAAACATGTCAAAATCCATTTCGACCAGTTAGTCTTCCCTCGCGCTTTCTTTGAGGTTGATTTTGTCCTACTATATGACCAAACTAATGATAAGCTAGGTGCAGGCAAGTTCGAACCTATGTGGCACGAGCCCTATATTGTAAAACAAGTTTTGCAAAAAGGATCCTATAAACTTATTGATTATGAAGGAAATCCTCTCGATAAGCCCTGCAATGGCCTTTACCTCAAAAGTACTATGCTTAGGTCATCTTGTATGGTTTCTTATGTACATTAGTGTGTGATTCATTTATGTACAGCATGGTTTTGTGTGATAAGTTTTCAAATAGCCCTCTTGTTTACTATGCTTTTCTTACTTTGCAGATGTCTGCAGCTCCTCATGTTGGTTTTGCCAATGGTGCTTGCCGAAGTACTCGAAACCTATCATATGTAGCATGGGCTATCTACAACCCTAACGGTGAGTTGATTGACCTTCAATGTATCTTCCTGGGTCGTACAACCAACAATATTACTGAATACAGTGTGGTCATCGAACTATTGTCAGAATCCATCGCTCTGGGCATCAGAGAATTGGTTGTCAACCTGGATTCATAGGTTGTTGTCCTTCAACTCAACGAGAAATATTCCGTGAGGAACCCTCAAATATTATGAATGTATCTCCATATCCATCTATTGGAAAGACATTTTGATTATATTACAAATCATCATATTCCTAGACACATGAATGCATTAACAGATGCATTGGCTAATTATGTGTTGGATAGACATTTGTGAAACATGTAAAAGATAAGACAAACCATTTGTACCATAATAAACAGGTAAATACAACATATATATGTGTGTGTGTGTGTGTGTGAGAGAGAGAGAGAGAGAATGTTTGATACATCAAAAACCCAAAAAACAATATGTATGTCCATAATAACATCAGCAGCTCGTAGGCCTCGTACATCCATGGCACGTAGGCCTCAAAAAATATGTAAGTATTGGACCTAGGAACTACTCAGCATTGTGGTCATGATAGCATGAGATAGCTCGTACTACGTGACTCAGCAATTGGCAGATCCGATCTGAGACTCCCAATGTGTGCCTCTGGTACTGTCGAGGCATGTCTCATATCCGAGCATACTCCAAGATACCATGAGTCAACCCCTTGAGGTTCCTCCCAATATCCTCCTTGTTATCGTTCCCTTCTTGATAAGGGAAAATGACATCAATAGGACGGGGATAGCACCTAGCTATCGGGGACATCTCGGTTAGCCGCTCTGGTCCAACATCTGCATGCACAAGAGAAATGTTATAAGCATGCATATACCAAAAACAATTTAAAAAACATCAAAATCAAAAATTTGATTTGGTTTTTACCTTCATCATCAAAGTCCCCTTTTGGCAAGGGCATATATGGGTCTCCATGGAAATCAGTGTTGCTGTATGGCTAGTCCTCCATGACGATTTTTTGTCCTGTAGCCATGAAAAGAATGCTGGTCTGTAGGACATCTACTAACCCGCAGTGATCTTGGGCATCAAACGACTCCAACAGGCCATCCGTGGACTGTGTGGCATAGGAGGATCAACCTTAGTGAACTGATACTAGAACAATGGCACTCGTTCTAAGAAAAAGGTCACAAGTACCGATCCAAAGCCAAATTGCTTCATATTTCCCGCCTTGGCCTTGGACAATTGGCGCTTAATGTTCATCTTCATAGTCACTGCCTAGTTGAAGATCATAGGAGCTATGCTATCAATAGTGTAAAGTAACTTCGACTTGTTAGTCTCATGTTCCACCTGGGACTCCACCACTCTGTTAATGGTCAACAGAAGCACCCTCAGTGTCAAATCCCACACACTAGAAATCTAGATCTTCCCACTTTTAGATTTCAGAGCCTCAGGACAATGCTCGGCAAGCAGGGAAGATATGCTTGCCCCGATCGGACGTGACCCATACAAGTTCACTGGATCACCTCTGTGAGATAGTCTAGTGATAAAGTAGATATCTGAAGTTGTCAACTCCAGCTCCTAGTCGCCGATGACAAAAATCTCATGATTGATGTCTAAAAGGCTTATCAAGTACTGAATCAATTTAGGTTGGGCCCGCATCCCTAGTGTAAGGAAAATTTTGAGGAGCCTACAAGCCCTCAAAGCCTCTAGGAAATTTGGATCATTCATTTCCTGGGTGTCCACATCTTCGTGTTCTCTTTCCTTCCAGTCCACCATTTTCAACAATTTCTCTCTTGCAAAAGTCATTTATTTAAGTTAGTGATCAATTTTGGCACATAAAATCAAAATTTCAAAGGTCAGTTCTTGAGGAAAATTGATTTTTCCCCTTTCACAACATCGACGTGCCTATTTTAGAAATAGTTGCACCAGCTAGTGTGACCAGGTGTGCAAATTACCCTTGGCCGGTGCGGTCTCATGCCCGGAAATTGCACAGGCTGAGGGTGAATTTTTTTCTCAGCAACCTCCCTAAAAGTCCTAAAAATGGCTAAAAACATAAATAAATGGCATGAAAATGGAGCTTAGAGCTTCAGCTATTACCTGGAACTAATGGCTCCTCAATTGACCTGCCGGATCTCCTGCAATACGCTCTGGAAAAACTAGGGCAAAAGTGGGTAAAAATTCTTCATTGCAAAGGTAAAATGGTAAATAGTAAAAATATATTTACTTTTCCCCTTTTTATTCATTTTTTCACGAAAATATTAGGTTTTGTAAATATTTTTGACCTATTTTGCCTCAAGGACTCAATAATACATTTTTCCTCAAGGACTCAATAATACATTTTGCCTTGCTTGTGTAGTGATAGGTGATGGATGTTCGACGATGGTGATGAGTCGCATTTCAGCTCTTTTCTTGACTCGTTAAACTCATTGAAAATATTGCCAAGTATTTTTTCCCTTTTTAACTCGTTAAAGAAAACAAAAACGAGGGGTCCGCTTTCAGCTCTTTTCTGACCCTTTAAAAATTAAAAGATGGCCGAGCCCTTGTCATTTCGAACTCATTAACGAATGTGAAACATCATGCACCCAATATAATTTTACCCCTTTTTTAGGCTAGGAGGCACTATTTATGAAAAAGTTACTCCTTGACTGAAATGGTCAAGTGGTTCTCTCAAGTATTATTTTCTACCTTTTCGAGCTCGAGAGATACAAATGTACAAAAAGGGACCATGTGGAGTTTTATTTTACGTGTCTTTTTCAAACTCTCCAAACATGAAAAAGATATCAATTTACACCTTTGTCGAAATCGTTAAAATATTAAACGACATTGGATTCATCACCATGATGAACACAAGCTTCTCCTTCCTAGGGCTCGTTAAACTTACTAGGTTGGATTCATCTGAAGGATGAACTTATAGTGCAAGCATATGCTATCCCCTTCAAGCTTACGATTAAAAAGTAATTGGGGTACTCGGAAAAAATGGTGGTGGGAAATTTGGAAATCTATAGAGTCGTGTCAGCAGCTCACTCTTGAACATGACACTCTTTGCTTCGTGTCAGGTTGGGATATCCTCCTTTGTATCATTGACCTTCTTGGGTTTGGGCCATTCATTTTTGCCTTCCATTTGATCTCTGTCATGTCATTATGACCATCGATCCTATGGATCCAAAAGCTGCAAAACTTCCAGTTGTGTCGTTGATATGTTCAAGAGTTGTCCTTCTGCAGTTACACTTACCTTTGTTTCTCTATATCATCCAAAATCATTTTACATCCTCTCATCTCACGTCGATGATGTGGGATTCATTATGGCCCTTCTTCGACACGATCACTTTCTATCGGCATCAACTCATTATCCGGGAAGTTGATCAAGAGACTCCCTTCTAGTACCTTAGAGCTTGCATGCCTTAATGGCAACTTCTTCACACTCGACAACAACTTCACATCATTGGCTTTCAATCGAGTGATTTCATGGGTGTTCGACTTCAGTTCCTGCATTCACATTCCGTGAATTGTGTTGATAGTACCTTGAGTACCATTGTCATTATTGGTGGTTTCTCTCGCACTTGTTAACAATTTACGTCATTGACTAGTAATCAAGTGACTTTCTAGCATGTTCGACGTCAACACATCTATTCACATGCTAGAATCTGTACTTTGATCGGGTCATGTTGGAGTGCAAGATCTTGGACTTAGATTACAAAACTTCCAGGTTTCAAAGTGGTGTGACATGGTTATAATGATATGCATGTCTCTTTCAGATGGTTGGCTACGACCAGACCATGAGTTATCATATGTGATCCTTCTCATTATTGGATGGTTGCGACCATACCTTGGTTTCATTATGATCCTCTTTGACGGACGGTTACACCCATACCTAGATCCATTTACATGCTCATTCTATAGATGGTTGTGTCCATGCCACGATTC
The DNA here is from genome assembly GCA_000404065.3 of Pinus taeda. Classification (NCBI taxonomy): domain Eukaryota; kingdom Viridiplantae; phylum Streptophyta; class Pinopsida; order Pinales; family Pinaceae; genus Pinus; species Pinus taeda. The sequence continues at coordinate 47,200 of APFE030099321.1, read as the reverse complement.
ATGTATCATTTGACAGATATCTCAGTTTATGTATATGTATATGTACTTTTTTGTATGTTTTCCGACAGTAGACCGATTCCCCGCATTGATTTATAAAGCATTTCATCCCTCACTCCGGCTCAGCCTTCACACTTTAGGGGGCATCTGTTACACAACATTTTGTCATTGTCCCTGTACTCCCCATTCCTTGATCCTGGAGGACCTCTACAGTGAACCCCACATGCTTTACCTTCATGGAGAAACTCCCATTATGTCCCTCTTCATGAGCATATCATTTCCCTTTTGCACCATTTCCCCTGAAACTTTTGTTTTGCCCAATTTACAAGACTGACGCTAATGACCTTTGTCTCCTCCATGCCAATGTGTAGAGATTAGCACTATTCCCTGCATCAATTGGTGTGACTGAGCTGTGTTCCAGTCACACCGATCCTGTTGTGGTAGGTTTTTTAAATTAGAGCTGAAGCTTCCATCTCTAGAAGCTCCGTAATGGAAGTCTGGTAATTGGTTTGGCCGGATGGGGTCGAGGATGAAAATTTGGGCTCCTTTCCCCTATAATGATGGAACTACCTCAAGGGATAAGTCCTTCTCCCATGAGAAGAGGATCCATCTCCCATCCATTTTTTCTATATAAACCTCCTTTCTTCCCAAGCACAAACTAGTGTGAAAATCAGAGTTAGAGTTTTGGCTAAGTGTGAATATATTATTTTAGATAAGCAAGTTATTACTAGTTGTAGACATCTAGTTGTGTGAGGGAGAAGTGTGTTTGGTTTGGAGTGAAGCCTAAAGGGAAGAGTCTTTAAACTATTGTTGTTTGAAGCCATCATGAAGTGCCAACAGAAGTGTGTGGGAATCCAGTCTTGTCAGAGGAAGACTACGAGAGATTGCTAGAGCGAGTAAGTGAGGACATCATCAAGCAAGATAAGTGACCAAGAGGTAGGCCCTCTTGATTGATTCTAACCTAAGGAAATCTTCCATAGAATGTATTTGTTGTGGCTAGACCCATTATCGGGCTAAAGGAATTCGTTCATGTCCGCACTTATAATTTTACTTCACCAGAGTGAGTAGTTCACCTTCGCCTATGGAGTACATACCCCATTATGTGAACATAGGGTGAGTGGTTCACCTTCCCCTATGGAGTACATACCCCAGTATGTGAACATAAGGTGATTGATTCACCTTCCCCTATAGAGTACATACCCTAGTATAGGAACATAGGGTGAGTGGTTCACCTTCCCCTATGGAGTATGTTATATGAGAACAGGGTGAGTGGTTCACCTTCCCCTGTGGATACCCCAACATACATCCTACCCTTGAAGTTTGGGCCTCTTAGGAAGTACCTCTCATCTGGCTAATGAATTGGGAAAAGTGGTTAGGGTTAATTAGTGTTACCGATAGACGTGTCAAGTACTACTATATTCCCTATGACTAGGATACATGATGTTCAAAAACTTGATTGCTGAAGGATCAAGCCTGGTAGGGGTTATATCCCTAGACATGAGGACTTGCCTATGTTATTTTGCCGAGGATGGAAGGGTCTTGTGACCCACCCTCTTTCTATCCTTTCTTAGTGGACAATGATATCAATCTTTAGTTGAGATGAGACAAGTTGTGTAGATGGCACATGATGGCATAACAATGGATGGATATTAACAGGTGTAATTCCTCCCTAGTTGAGAGGGAGTGTTAAAAAGTGCAACTAGGGCCTAATTCCCCTTCCTAGAGCATGTTATTCTCTCTCTCTCTCTCTTCTCCTCTCTCTCTTTCTCTCTTCTCTCTCTATATATATATATATATATTATATATATATATATATATATATAGGTAATAACAATCATAAGCAATGAATAATTAACTAATAATTAGTGTTGAAGAGTCATGTCTCCAAGGACATGACCATTCGTGAATGGGTACCTACCTAGGTATATAATTGGGACCCTCAGTAGTAATCAAATGATCTCATATCTTCTTATATGTATTGTTGATGTTTTATCTACAATTACTATCAATGCTGATAAAACATCGAAGTAATTGTTGCAAGCATAGAACATACCATAAAAATTAACAGATCAATGATATTGACAAACTCAACTCGTTGGGGCTTCCGCGATAAGAGTTTTCAAGTAATGAACCACTCTATGGACCTATCCCCAAATGTTGGATATTTCACTTTCGGTTATTCGTCAGTTGCTAGGAAGGTGTCCTGGATATTGAATGTGTTCAAAAGTTGATCAAACAACTTGACCTTACTAACACATAAGAATTGATGTTCCTTAAACTGGGGCTTCCAATTTAAGAACTACCAATAGTTTTTACAACCAAAACTAAAAAGAAATATAAAAATACTTAACAAATATATATCACAACAAAAAACTCAATAATCGTGAAACTATCAGTTTCCATCCAGGAATAGAAAAGTCGCTACGTCCTTCCTTGGCACAAGTCAAGGGTTGTTCATTTGGTTCAATCTTTATCTTAGAGTTTTCCTTCTTTATGAGGCAATTATTAGAGAGGTCAATTCGAACAAAACCTCACTCACATATTGAGTTGACCATACTCAATATGTATAAAATACAAACTCCAAATAATTATCAAAATCAAAAGCATACCAATACAACTCAAGAGAAGCTTCTCTCGTTGTGTCGAAAGTAGAGAGAAACAAGGTAGGATGTCTAGGCCTACTCCAATGATAGTTATTACCACTGCTATCTCAAAATGTGAGAGAAATTTCTTATTCACACTACCTCACACAAACCAAACAAAGTAGGAATTACATTATATATCTGACTTGACAGCTCTAGAGTTCATTACGTTACAATACTTCATTGTGAAAAGGAATTTTCCAAAGCAATGGAGTTTCTGTTAAATGTTAGAGGAGACTCCATTTCTAATTCCCTTTTGTTGAACAATATATTGGGGCCTCTAGATCTATATGCCTCGTCGTTTGGAATTCATAATGCTAGAATTTCTCAGTTGCTTGATACCTCTGTGCAATTTCACCACAAAGGAACACAGAGCTTCATGATATAAATAAATGGTGCATAAATTTTTTTACATTGACCCGTCTCCGCACCCATGTTGACCAATTCCAAGCTCAAAAAGATAAAATATGTGACATCCATAGAGCCACGACCTCCTTAATCTCGAATTTTAAGTAACTCGGTGAGTTTGTCTATAAATTATGAAGGAACTTCCAAGGTGGGTAAAAAACGATCGAGGGCCTCCAGGATAATCTCAACAATGTTGTTGAACACTGGCACTTCGTATTTCTGAGCCACAATGCAACTTGTGAATTCCATGCCAAAATTCCCATTAGATTAGTGTATGGCCCACTTGCAACAATATCAACATTACAAGTATTACAAATAGCAGTATCATTGATCACTCTACGTGTCAGATCTTCTCAATATGTAACCCTCTCTGTTGACTGCACCATTTCTTGCACCTGATCTCATTACAACACAACTTAAAAAGAATGAACATATTTTCAAATCCACAAAGCATACAAACACACACCTACATTAACCTATGCATAGAAGATTAAGAAATTTACGACTTCACCATCTTCCTGGCCCTTCACGATATTCTCCATTACTCACTTCATTCAATTACATTATATATATATATATATAGTTGAACTTAGATCCAACTACTTCTAAACTTAGAGATAAGAGTTGAGAAAATCTCTCATTTACTTCCATCAAATCTCAAACCAATTCCAAACTCAACATAGAGAAATTATCTTCCCAATATCACATCATTGATTTCAATAAAACAACTACAATAAATTGAACACAATGCTTTTATAAACATAAATATAAAAATGACCTATAAAATGGTTTGAGGAAAAAGGTTCCTCAACTAGAAAATATTGTAGTGTTTTGAACAAAACGATAAAATTGTCGTGGTTAAGAGCTTTAAGACTCTAAAAAAACAAAGTGTGTTTTAGTTTAAACCACTCTAACAAATATTCATAGATGAATTTTATTACTTTGTATTCATCTGATGTTTGACAATAATAATGTTTTATTGCACCAAATATATACTTAAGCATGAATCCCAAGACAGCACTAAAGAACGAAGTCTCATAATTGCTTTTGAACATGTTACACTTCAACTCATGGAAACCACAACAAAAAGATTTACACCTTTTTTCTCTTAAACCCTAGGTTTAAAAAGTCACATTTTACAAATTCCTATTACCCTCATCAGTCAAAAGAAGGAATTTCAATGGTGTAGGATGTTTGAAAATTACCCTCATCAAATCAAATGAATTTCAATGTTGTATGAATTTGGAAGCAAACTTATTCTCACTGAAATTACGAAATTAATCAAGAGAAATTACTTAAAATAATATAAACTTAATTATTATATTTTAATTATGTAAAAAAAATGACTTTGTATAGAAAAACTAAAATACCCACCGAAACAGCTATATTTTTAACATGAATATAACTACTCGTGATTTGATTCTAATTTAGCTATTCCTTTTCTTTGCCCCTCTTCATTTAACTATTCAAGGCTTTGTCTTATTCTATTGCAAATATTCCTTTTTCTTTGTTATGTAATGTCTTGTGTAAATTCCTTCTCATTTGGGTGCATGTTGGTCAATGCTTTGTCTAAATGTCATTTTCTTATTTACACAAACTGACACTTTTTTCTAAATAAAATATGTCACTTCTCATTTACACAAACTGACACTTTTATCTAAATATAATATGTCACTTCTCATTTACACAAACTGACATTTACATAAACTGACATTTTTCATTGTGCTTTGGCACTTCCAACTTTACAAGTAATTAACAATATATATTAAATACAAAAACAAGTATACAGTACCAGAACAAGCAAATGTAAACATTTTGTTCACTAATTATGTAAGGATTTCTTTAAAAATGAGATGAGAAAAAGAACTTGTTTCCTATTTGTGTAACATCCTTTCTTACCAATGCATTTTTAATCTCTTTTGCAAGTAAATAATGGACTTTATCCAATTTCTTTTATAACTAAATATAAAAAATTTCTTTACTAGCTATGTAAGGGTACCTTTTAGGTATTTTTTAAAATGAAATGAGAAAAAGGAACATATATCATATTTGTTTACCAATGTATATCCAATATCATTCTACAATTTATAATCATATTTCTAAACCAAATCTACAATATTTTCTTTACCATATATCTAATTTCTGATTAAATGGTGTTATGAAAATTAGCCATATTTGTGTAACATTTTCCCCTATCAATATATATCTAATCTTATTTTACAATTCATGATCATATTTCTAAACCAAATCTATAATCTTTTCTTTACCATACATCCAATTTCTAATTAAACAGTGTTATGTAAATAATAATATCATTGATAATAATTTTCAAGCTTACATCGTAAATACTATAATTCCACCATCACCCTAACACATCAAAGATTTTGTGAAAAGATAGATAATCTCTCATCCATGCATATATGCTTAATTTGTAAGGAATCACATCTAAGAATTCAAAAATGAAAAAGAATTACTTCAAAACTATGCTCATGGTAGATGTGTTGCAAAGAAAAATGGTTGGTCGCTCTTTATATAGAACAATATGGACACTAATGAACAAGAAGTGGTTCTATCTCTACTTACTCAAGTTGAGAAAATGCTCAAAGCAAGAGTGAACCAAATATTGTAGACCTGTGACCTAGGCATATAATGGTCAATACAAATAAAACGATCACACTATCAATTTCTCATGTGACGTAAGCACAATTGCTATTTTTTTGCTTCGTGAAATCAAGGACTTAGACATCTTGATTGTGAAAATAGGGTGCAAAAATTGAACACAGAGGCAATGAATGCTTCCTTACTAGATCATGTGTTACAGGAATTGACCCAAAATGGATCACTCTATAATTGTTAATCTATTATGGCACTTCCAAGTAGAAAAATTGGAGATGTGGATTTGAAGGGCCCATTTTAGGGCTAGGTCCTGTTTTGGTGATTTGGGGTTTTGCAATTTTCGGAGCCCATTTGAGGAATTAAGCAATATTTTTTAGTTCAAATACTTTGTGTATATAGCGTCCAACCTCTTGACATTGTTCTACACATTAAGATATTTCCATTGGTGCAAAGATTACCTCAATCAAATTTTGCATGAACAATGTTTCCCTCCCATAAGTTGAACTATATTTTTAACCACCATGGTGTCAAGGATGTACCCCCTTAGCTACCATCATTTACACATATGGAGCTAGTTATCAATGTAATTTCAAGAATATTTAAGAGGGTTCAAATCCCTAAACCTAATAGGGAATTGAGGCATGAAATAAATGCTAACCCTAACCATAGATGGTTATCAAAAAGGTCTTTCATTCATGTTATATTGACTTAGTGTTCCATAGTTGAGCAAAGCAAAGGATTCTGATATTTGTTTGGTCCCTATTATATTAGTGTATTCCCTCATTGTTATTGTCAGTGTAGCCCCCTTATTGTTATTGTTGTGCCCCTGTAGTCCCCATATTATTATTATTCTGCCCCAAAGAAGCCCACTACTATTATTGTTGTGCCCTTACATTATTATTGTTATGTTGGCTTTGATTATATTGTGACCCGTTAGGCTCCTATATATAGAAAGGAGGTTTTGTCATTTGAGTCATCCAAGAATTGTTCATTTGTGTAATGTAAAGGAGGTTTCCTCCTTCAAGAGGCTAATTTTGAAGTCGTTGATCTATCTCTTCTTTTATTTTGTGAGTTGGTTGCATAACATTTGGTATCAAAGTTGGGATTCTAGGGTTTCACTTCTTCAAACAGGTCATCTTGGAATTTTCACTATAACTATTTTTCTACGAGGCTTCAGATGTTGAAATTTTTACCACATGGAGTTGAAATCTTTCTAAACTTCGTGTAAAAATTTTAGATCTTGGTTCACTATATTTTCGGAGATATGATCAAGGGAAGTTAGGGTTTTTGTAGGTTCCAAAATTTTGTCTCATATATAGGTGACCTAGCTAAAGACGTCATAACTTTCATTTCATGCATCAGATTTCAATTGCGTAAAACACAACTGAAAGTGCATGGACTATAGTTTTTCTTGTAGATATTTTACGGTCGAAGGTCAAAACCGTGACATGTGGAACTCTGTACAAGTTCTCTCTACTGAACTAGTCTATAATCAGGCCATCGTGGGAGATCCAGCATAATTCTTTCCTAAAGACTCAAATCTTGGTATTCCTTATGGGGTTAGAAATAAGACTCAGAGGAATACCATGGTATGAAATTTCAGACCTTTCTAATCCCAAATTACAAAGATACAATAGATTCAATATCAAGTTCCTACAAAAAAAAAAAAATGTGTGTAGTTTTAAAAATGTGCATGAGTCTTGCTTGAAAAAATAGTTTGAAGTGATTCAAAGGGAATAGTGAAGCATAATTATCATTAATTAATTCCTCATATAAATAAAATGGAAACACATAGTTAGCAACCCAAAAGCTCTACTATGACACATGAATAAGAGAAAGAAATGCAACGTGATATATCAAAATTACAAGACCAAGAGCAACAACTTTCACTCTCACAAAAAGTAACTGAAGTTAAGATCGATGGTATATAAGAAAAAATGAAAAGAAACATGGAATATTTGAAGAAAGACACGGAAGGTCTAAAGGAAGTTTTGATAAATTTTCTACAAGAAAGGTTTCCTAAAGGCGAAAAGGTAGTAGAGGAAACTCATGATGAGAACAAAAGAAATGTTAATCATGATTTCATAGACTTTAACATTGGATTGAAAACCCAACATATTCCAAACATCGATATGAGGAAGTTTGATGGAAAGGATCCCGTAACATGAATACTAAAGATGGAGCAATAGTTTGATCTCCATAATGTGCAAAACACATAAAGGGTACACATGGCAACTTTATATTTAGAACTCAATCAATTTGTATGGTATCGATGGCTTTGCTCTCATAGAAAAATTGTCATTTGGTCAATTTTTATGGAGGAAATGATAGAAAATTATGAGGATACAAAGAGAAATGCCTTCTTTAGCCAATTAATAAATCTCAAACAAAAGGGTTCAATGGTGGAGCACATTGAGGACTTCCAAAAATTGAATATAAGGGTAAATGATATTCCAGAGGAGCATAGGATTGATGTTTTCATAGGGACTTGAAAGGAGAACATTCAACATGAGGTTCACCTCTGGGAACTTGATCCATTGGAGAAAGCATTCAAGTTGGCAAGAAAATTTGAAAGAAAAATTATGGCAGCAAGGAATCCTACAACTCATAACTATAAATATGGAAGTGTTGTTGATCCTAGCCTTCCACAACCTACAAGGTTGACACCAAAACAATTGTAAGAAAAAAGAGCAAAAGTGCTTTGTTACAGTTGTGAAAGAAAATACACTAAAGGTCATGAGTGTGTTGAGAAGAAATTATTTTACATAGATTGTGAAGAGGAGGAAGAAAAGGAACAAGAAATATCAAAAGAAGAGGATATACACCAAGAACCAACCCTAGAGAAAGAAGAAATGAATCCGACCATATATTGTAATGCATTGGTAGGAATTACCACTCCTCAAACTCTCAAGATAGAAGGACATATCAAGAAGAAAAAGGTAATAGTGTTGATTTATTTGGGTAGTACCCATTATTTTATTCATCGTAAGATAGCCAAGGAATTGAATTGTTTGCTATATCCAACACCAGAGTGTCAAGTGATGTTTGCAAATGGAGGAACCATAAATTTCTCTAGAAAGCGCCATAATATCAATCTATCCATGGGAGAATATGTCTTGAATGGTCCAATTTTTTCCATTCCATTGGGTGGTGTTGATGTTGGACTAAGATTCCAATGGTTAGAATCTTTGGGTACAATAGCTTTTAATTTTCAAGAACTTTTCTTGAATTTTTTTTGGGAAGGAAAGGAAGTTGAATTAAAGATAAATTTCCCATTCCTGTCATTGATGAATTATTGGATGAATTACATGGAGAAATTTAGTTTACCAAGTTGGATCTCCATTCAGGATATCATCAAATAAGAATGAAGACTAAAGACATTCTCAAAACAACATTTAGAACTCATGAGGGTCATTATGAATTTTTGGTCATGCCTTTTGGCCTTACCAATGCACCTTCTACATTTTAAAGTTTGATGAATTCCATTTTCAAACCCTTCCTTAGAAAATTTTTGTTAGTAATTTTTTTTTTGCAACAAGTCTTGGAAGGATCATGTCTAACATGTTGGCAAGGTGCCCAAACTATTGGAGCAAACAATTATATGCAAAAACCTCCAAATGTTTCTTTGGAGTACTGGAGGTGGAATATCTCAGTCATATTGTATCTCATGAGGGTGTTAAGGTAGACCCTAACAAAATTAAAGTCATTAAGGAATGGAAAATCCCCACATCCATAAACTGTCTACGAGGATTTCTCGGGTTGACAAGGTATTATCACAAGTTTGTTAAGAATTATGAGAGAATAACAGCACCTCTAACAACATTACTGAAGAAAGATGCATTTTCTTGGACTCCAAAGGAAACTAAGGCCTTTGAACATCTTAAAGAGGCAATGTACCAAGCACCAGTCTTAGCTATGCCAGACTTCACAATAACTTTTATTGTGGAATGTGATGCCTCAGGAAATGGAATTGGCGTTGTTTTAATGTAAGAAGGAAGACCCATTACTTTTGAAAGTCGTCCAATCAAAGGAAAGTATTTACACAAAGCTATTGATGAGAAGGAAATGTTGGAAATAATACATGCACTTAAGAAATAGCAACCTTACCTAATGGGAAGACACTTCAAGGTAAAAATGGATCATGATAGTATTAAATACTTTTTAGAACAAAGATTTTCTTCAGAAGAGTAGCAAAAATGGGTCATAAAGATGTTGTGTTATGACTTTGAAATCATCTACAAAAGGGGAAGAAAAATGTTGTTGCAGATGCACTCTCAAGAAAGGATGAGTATGTGGAAGCATTTCTTTGTGTCATTTCTATTATCCAACCAGATTGGATAACCAAAGGAATGGATGAATGGAAGAATGATGAAGAAGTGTGGGCACTCATCCAAAAGTTGCAACAAGATCCCAATACATCTAATACATTTAGCTGGAAAAATGATTCATTTGGTATAAAGATTTCTTATACCTTTGTAATAATTCCCAACTCAAACAAAATATGCTCATGGAATTACACACCTCTCCCTTAGGAAGGCACTCAAGATTTTTAAAAACTTACCACAGGGTTAGAAAGGAATTGTTTTAGGATGACCTTAGATATGATATTAAAAAGTTTGTGGCGAAATGTTTGGTTTTCCAACAAAATAAAGTTGAGACAATTAAGACCTTGGGTCTTTACAACGTCTATTGATTCCAAGTCAACATTAGGAGGAGGTTTCAATGGATTTTATCACAAGTTTACCCAGGTCCAGAGAAAAGAGTGTCATCATGGTGGTAGTTGATAGACTTACCACGCATGCACACTTTTTTACATTATCTCATCCATTTAAAGCTAGTACAGATGCTACTACATTTATGGAAACAAATTAAAATCTACATGGAATCCCAAAGATTATTGTAAGTGACAATGATCCCATTTTCACTAGAAATTTTTGGACATAATTATTTTATTCTCTGGGTACTCAATTAGCTCATAGCTCATCTTATCATCCTCAATCTGATGGGAAACTTGAGATAGTGAACAAATGTTTGGAAGGATATCTTCATTGCTTTTTGTTAGATAAACAGACACAATGAGTCAAGTGGTTACCTCTAGTTGAATTGTGGTATAACACTTCCTTCCATACTGCAGCAAAAATGACCCCATTTCTCGAACTTTATGGATATCATCCACTGTCCATCGCATCATCTTTAAGAGAAAATTCTAAGGTTCAAGCAGTGGACAATTGCATCGAGCATCAACAACAGATTCTCCAACTCTTAAAGGATAACCTCGCTTTGGCGCAAAATAGAATGAAACAACAGGCAGATCAAAACCACAGTGAAATAAGTTTTGATGTAGGTGACTGGGTATTTTTACAGTTACAGCCATACAAAAAAATGTCCCTAAAGCAATCTAAGAAGGATAATAAATTATCACCAAAGTATTATGGTCCTTACAAGGTGTTGCAAAATATTGGTACTCTGGCATACAAATTGGAGCTTCATGCATCTTCTTGAGTGCACCCAGTTTTCCATGTTACATGCTTAAAGAAGGTTATAGGTGACAAGATCCCAGTTCAAACAATATTGCCAGAACTTGATGAGGAAGGAAAAATCATATTGGAAGATGAAGAAATCATGGAAACAAGAACTCGACAGCTACGAAATTGATCAATTTTAGAGTATCTATCATCAAGTAGAATAACTTACCCGCTAACGATTCCACATGGGAGGATGAGGATTTTATACATAATCATCCAGAACTACTCAAGCGTTGAGGACAACACTTTTTTGAAGGAGAGGGGCATGTTAAGTCCCTATAATACTAGTGTATTCCCTTATTGTTATTGTGAGTGTATCCCCCTTATTGTTATTGTTGTGCCCATGTAGTCCTCATATTGTTATTATTGTGCCCCATAGAAGCCCACTATTGTTTTTTCTGTGCCCTTGCATTATTATTCTTTTGTCGTCTCTTATTATATTGTGACCCCTTAGGCTCCTATATGTTGAAAGGAGGTTTTGTCATTAAAATCATCCTATAATTGTTCATTTGTGTAATGTAAAGAAGGTTGCCCCCTCCAAAAGGATAATTTTGAAGTCGTTGATCTATCTCTTTTTCTATTTTGTGAGTTGTTTGCATAACAATATAGGAATATAGCCAAAGAAGTGGAAGACCTTATAGTAGCCATATAGCCCATAGTGTCAATGCGCATTTCAAAGTGATTTCACCTTTCTTTATATTTACATTTCATATCTGAAAAGAAAAGAGTGTGATCTAGGTGGATATTGGTGGCCACCGATCTATTCCTCTTGGGCCCCCACTGTTGTTGCTTTTCAGTTTCCTTAATTGTAGCGAAAATTACTATTTTTGGTAGTTTTTTAGGTCCTAAACTTCTAGAGCCGTGTTGAGGGACTAAAAGTCATTTTTAGGGGAAACTGGGAGACCACAAAAGTCCCAAGTAGGTTTTTTGATTTGTTTTTGGCCTCCTATTTGAGATATTTGAAAAGAGGTATTATGATAGCCAAACAGAGATCGTATGCCAAAGTTATGACCCCAGGAAGTTGATGTACTAATTTACCCAAACAGGGCCCATAGTTTTGGCGCTTCATCAACTAGGGTTAGGTTTTTGGATCTTTATAGTTTTCCATTATTTCTCAATAATAAATAGGCCTTTGAGCCTCATTGTAACTCAGTTCAAAGGCACGTACCCACCACATCTCTTCTCATAGATAAGCTACCATCATCCAAGCTAGTTTATTACCATTTTTGTATGTAAGCATATTTCAGTTCTTTGATATTAATGAAATGAAGTTTTATTTCTATTGCATCTTTGTGATTATGTGTATATATGTATTTTGTTATGTTCTTGCATAAGTTTGGATCAGCTGTATCAGAGTTGTCTACTCTTTCTCTATTTTTCTTTGCATGTCCCTAATGAGGTCAGGGTATAAGGAGTTAGGGCTCAAACTGGTTGAACCTTTTCAAGACCATCCTTGCAAACCCCGACGACCTCCAATGGCGGAAGAAAAGAAAGACGATGGGGAAAGAGATCCTTTCAAAATATTTCTCGAGGAATCCCTTGAGTGACAAAGGAATGTGATGATGGATAATTTTGCCCATATCCTTTGGCAGCTACCCACATGTGACACATCTTCATCCAGCAGCCACTCTGGGGGTGCCACTCCTTTTAAGGTGAAAGTTACCTTTGACATTCCCATATTTGAAGGTTAGATAGATGCAGACGTCATAGATAGATGGTTAAATCTATTGGAAGGATATTTATCTATTCATGACTTTTCCAATCAGGGAAAAAATTACCTTTTCACTCCTCAAAGCCACCCCACATTTCAAGGACTGGTGGGAAAGCTATTATGGACAAAAGACCAAGTGGGAATCCTCACTATTTTCAGCACACCCACTTGGAATTCTTTCCTAGACGACATCAAAGAACAATATTACCCTGTCAGTAGATATGAAGATAAATACATAAAGTGGACCATGCTGTGGCAGGGAAGGGACCAAGATGTGTCGAAGTTCATAAATATTTTCCATACCCTTCGCACGAAGCAGGGTATCAAGGATTATGAGTAGAATTTGGTACTCAAGTACCATGGTTTATTACACATGTACATCTAGGATGAGATGAAGTTCCTGGAAATATCCCCACTTGGCATTGCCTATCGATACGCTATCAAGATCGAGAAGAAATTTGAACAAAAGAAGCGAGACTTGGATATATGAATCAAAAGCAAGGGAAAGACAACCCCAAACCATAAAACAAAAAACAAAGCCAATGTAGGGTGACCTAGGACAACCTGTAGAAGCCGCAAGAAAAGAACAACACCATGACAATAAAGAAGGACACATGGAAATAGTGTGAGTTCCATAAGAGCCCCACTCACAACACAAGTGAGAGTCGAGCCAAGCAGGCACTGGTGGTCGAGCTGAAGGCTTCCAAATCAGATGTATGATCTGACTCTGAGTCAAAAATTGACAAGGGAAATGACAAAGGAAGCATATTATCAATGTAGAACATAGTGCCATCCTTGCCACCACCAAGATTGAGAGGAGGGGGAGAAACTCTTCCACACACAGCTGTGGATGGAGGGTTCTCTGTTACAGTTCATTGTCGACACCGGGAGCCAAAATAACCTCATTTTCATAGAGGTCGTGAATCACTTGGGCCTACCAACCACACCACACCGATAGTCGTACATCTTTGGGTGGCTTCACCAAGGGTGATATCTCCGCATCAGCCAACAGTGTTGTCTTCCCTACAACATCAAGCCCTTCACATATGAGGTATTGTGTGATGTTGTTCCTCTTGAAATTTGTGATGTATTATTAGGCAAAACATACTTGTGGAAGTGGCATGTTGTGTACGAGTCTAGGCCTCACACTGATATTATTACTTTGGGCAATAATTTGCATAGGATATCGGAGGTAGCACCGCCTATCACCATTTCTTTGATCACTGCGAAGCAATATAGTAAGATCATTTCCCATACTAGGAAATTTGTTATCTTTGTGATTCTTCCTCATGGAAAGAAGAAGATTGTGGCCACGACCTCCAAACATGGCTCCTCTGCATGACAATGACAGATGGACAAGGTTGTGGAGGATTACAAGGACATATTCATCTCACCTAGTGGAGTACATCTACACTATCAGGTCAAGCACTCCATCGATTTTACCCCAGGGAAGCCACTACCCAATGGACCATTCTATCGATGCACTATTTTAGAGAATGATGAAATCAAGAGGCAGATTCAGGAACTACCATAGAAAGGGCATATTAGGCCAAGTTCATCGCCCTGTGGGAGCCCGATCATTTTGGTACAGAAGAAGGACTGGACCTCGAGACTTTGTATTGCCTGTTAAGCGTTAAACAAGATCATTATATGGAATAGGTATCCAATCCAATGAATTAATGACCTTCTGGACTAGCTCAAGGGGGCCAAATATTTCAGCAATATTGACTTGAATTTTGGTTATCACCAGGTATCGATCGAACCCTTTGATGTGTGGAAGACTACCTACAAATCCAAGCAGGGCCTTTTCGAATGGCTAGTCATGCCTTTCGGGTTCACGATTTCCCCTGCAAACTTCATGTGGCTGATGGATGACATCTCGTGACTATTCACAAACTCATTCATGGTGGTATATCTGGATGACATTTTGATCTTCAACCAGAGTTGGGAGGAGCACCTCCACCATATCTGACAGGTCCTCCAAACCCTACAACAAAACAAGTTGTGTGCCAATTTGGAGAAATGCACTTTTGGTATGACCCAAGTTCAATATATAGGGTACATTATTGATGATCGGGGTGTGCATGTGGACCCATCCAAGATACAATTCATTTGGGATTGTCTAGCCCCAACCACTCTAATAGAGCTTCACAGCTTTCTGGTTCTTGCCAACTTCTACCACAAGTTCATGTTGGGGTTCTCTCATATCACTTGGCATTTGAGTGAAGTCACCAAGGGAGGAGAGAAAGCAAAGTTATTTTGGTCTAAATCCCAATAGATGGCATTTTTTGAGTTGAAGCTTCACCTTTGCTATGCACCAGTACTCACATTACCAAACCTACAACAACCATTTGAGATCAAGATAGTTGCCTCTGACTCTGCTATTGGTGTAGTTCTTACTCAGCAGAGGCATCGTGTGACATTTCACAATGAGGCACTTTCTGACACATTTTGAAATTATCCCACCTATGAAAAAGAGATGTATTCCATTTTGCAAGCTTTTTGAAAATGGAAGCATTACATTATGGGAAAGGAAACAGACATCCACGCAAACCACCAACCCCTGCATTTCATACAAGCACAGGGGAAGTTGTAGAAAGATCAACATTAGAAATGGTCCACATACTTGAAACAGTTCCATTTGAACATTAAGTACAATAAGGTAAGCACCAACAATGTTACAGAATGCCTCAATCGAACGTTGGTCATGGCGCTAACCATTGTGCTCAACTCTTGTGGGCACGAGACTACGGGGTGGCCACATCTTTACAACAGCAATCCATAATTCAGCAACACATACAAAATGCTCATGCAAGGCAAGAAAGTTCCAAAATCTCACCTCCAAGATGCATTGTTATTCCACCTGGGACACCTTTGTGTTACTTCAAGCGATCATGCCAAAATTCTTTGGGAGGCAGTCTACAGTCGAGTCACTAGACATTTTTGGGTAGAGAAATCAATGGAAGTGTTGCAGAGGTATTTTTATTGGCTGAACCTTTAACAAGATGTTGGGAAGTACATCAGATCATGCAATGTCTATGCCATTTCCAAACCAACCATCAAGAAGAAAGGCTTATATAGTCATCTGTCTACTCCTAGTCAACCTTGGGAATTCATCACCATGGATTACATGTCAGGCCTTCCTTCTACTAGGCATTGCAATGATTTCATTTTCATGGTCATTGATAGATTCTCTAAGATGACCATTCTAGTGGCCTGAGAGAAGAGTATCACAATAGAATCCACTACTAAGCTCTTTGTTGAACGAGTGTGGGTACACTTTGGGATCCCACAATCCATTATCTTAGATCAGGATAGTAGGTTCGTAAGTACATTTTGGTAAAGTCTCTCGTTGATGTCGGATACCAAGCTCACTAAGTCCACGACTTTCTACCCCCAAACTGATTGCCAAACAGAGGTCGTCAATAGGATGATCGTGTTTAAAATAGCAACAAGAAATGCTAAAAATAGCATTGCTATAAATAGAATTTCAAGATATACTCCAACTCTGTTGGAAATAATAAAAAATAGAAATGCTAAAAATAGCATTGCTATAAATAGCATTTTGGGATATATTACAATTTTGATTTGTCCCTGAATTAAAATTGAGAATTAAAATTTGAATTTAGTCTCACCAGTTGTTTGAAAAATAATTAATTAATTCATCTTGAGTTAATTAGTTGGAGAAAATCAAACATGAAGTTTTTGTTAAGACATGCAACAATTATCCCTTTGATTGAGGAAGTTATCCCTTAATTAAGGAGATAAGGATGAGTTGTATTTGCGTTGTAATTAGTTAGCTGAGTTAACTAAGTTGAGTCTAGTTGGATTAGTTCCAAATAGTTTGTGGAACTCATTGTGAGTTCAGTTAGTTAATGCATGCATGCATGCAACTAGTTTTCTGCAGATAATTGAATATTTTCTCATAAATAGCTCATGCATGTCAGTTCAGACAGAGACCCAATTGAGATTAAAGACAAGGACATTGTACTATCAGTTGGAGGAATTTTCCTAAAAAAGAAACTCATCCATGCAGAAGGAATTATCTCCTTCAGGTTTGCGCAGTTAGATCAGAGGTTAGTGAGTGTGTGAAGAGGCCAATTCACACAGGTGG
>APFE030099321.1:17079-28964 GCA_000404065.3 Pinus taeda | reverse complement strand
GAGTTGATTCTTTTTGTAATCTAAACATACTTCCACTTGTATGATAATACAAAGATTGGGGTTTTAGGCTGAGGCTTTCCCCGGTTTATTCTTCTGTGTTCATGTGTGATTGATTTCTCATTCTCAGTTATATGTGTTCTATTTTCTCTTACTCATATTTGATTAAGCTTCCGCAAAGTTTGTTGTAGAAGTAGATCTTGTATTTTTCTTTAATATATTGCATAATCTATTGATGTATAGTGGGAATTTCTACATGGTATCAGAGCAAAGGTGATCAAAGGAGAGAACACTATACAAGAAGGGAGAAATTCGAAGTTTGAGGTTTCTAAATATAGAAATCGAGTTCTTATCACATCTCAATTTCACCAATGGTGTTTAGCAGTTTAAGACTCGAGTATGCCCTTGATGGCAGATCAAATTATATAACCTGGAAGGATCGCATGGAAGTAGTATTAGAAGATAACAGTCTAAAGGACTTCATTGATCAAGAAGTCCCCAAGCCAGCAGTGGCTAATGCTATAGAATTGGCAGAATGGAAGAAATGTGTGGCTAGAGTGAGGAGAATCCTCCTAGAGGGAGTTCGAGACCACATTGTCTCGACCCTCCATGGGAAGGAGACACCGTGTTCGATGTGGAAAACATTGAAAGATCTATATCAGAACAACAGTGATCAGAGGAAGTTGGCGCTGAAAGACAAGCTTCGGCAAATCAAGTGTGAAAAGGGAAACACAATCTCTACATACCTCCAGGTGTGAGGTGGGGCGATGTGAAGAGATAGTCCCAAGAATGCTGAAATAGGGGTAGGATCCTTGAGGTACCCAACCACTTTGATTAGACCTTGCTACGAGAACCCCGAAAAGGAGTAGCAGGACTGGCGGAGTGGGTAGAAATAGATGCAGATGGAGCGGCAAAGAGAGCTACAGTGCAGGAGTCCTGATACTGCGCGAGGCTAAAGTAGTGCAAGAGGCATAGGATTGTTGCACTAGTGCAGGATGGTGCGAGATGCAGGGAGTTGTTATAGCAACACAGAGGTTAGAGAGGGATCACTTGTCAGCGATAGAGGGAGCTTCAACATCAGAGGGTGTTTCTAGCCCAACAGGGAGGTCAGTTTGGAGATCAGTTACTTACTTCTCAGTAACTGAGTTGCAGTGCAGAAGTGGGCAGCACGATGCAACATGATGAGAGGAGGTGCAGTGCGGATGCATGCTAGGAAATAGGACCAGCAGCAGCACAGATGCAGCATTAGGAATCAGTGTGATTGATGCAGTCAGATATTGAAGAGCACAGTGGTGCAGAGTTTTTCAGTCGACAGAGGTAATAACAGTCAAAGACTTTGATGATAGAGGCATCATTCTGATTCAGGTTGGATATTTTTTGTGTTTCTAGAGTTGTTGGAGCAACAACACTTGAGAGAAGTGTTACATGCAAAACATTCCAAAGGTTTAGGATCGGGTTCTAGTTGAATTCCTTTCTTGTTGAGAGGGAGTGTTGAAAATAGCACCAAGAAATGCTAAAAATATCTTTGCTATAAATAACATTTCAGGATATACTCCAACTCTGGTGGAAATAGCAAAAAAATAGAAATGCTAAAAATAACATTGCTATAAATATCATTTCGGGATATATTCCAATTTTGATTTGTTCTTGAACTAAAATTCGAATTTAGTCTCACCAGATGTTTGAAAAATAATTAATTAATTCATCTTGAGTTAATTAGTTGGAGAAAATCAAACATGAAGTCTATGTGAAGACATGCAACAATTATCCCTTTGATTGAGGAAGTTATCCATTAATTAAGGAGATAAGGATGAGTTTTATTTGAGTTGTAATTAGTTAGCTCAGCTAACTGAGTTAATTCCAGTTAGATTAGTTCCAAATAGTTTGTGGAATTGATTGTGAGTTCAGTTAGTTAATACATGCATGCATGCAACTAGCGTTCTCTAGATAACTAAATATTCTCTCATAAATAACCAATGCATGTTAGTTCAGACAGACCCAGTTGAGATTAAAGATAGGGACATTGTACTATCAGTTGGAGGAATTTTCCTATAAAGGAAACTCATCCATGTAGAAGGAATTATCTCCTTCAAGATTGCGCAGTTAGATCAGAGGTTAGTGAGTGTGTGAAGAGGCCAATTCACACAGGTGGCAGCACTGGACCCCAAGGAAAACTTTGCAAGGAAATAGGAGGCTTGGAGGGCAGAGGAGAAGGTTTATGAGAAGCCTTTGACTGTCTATGAGTAGCAGTTGGATTGCAGAGAGAGTAGGATAGCTTGTGAGCTGATTCTTTTTGTAATCTGAATATATTTCCACTTGTATGATAATACAGATATTGGGGTTTTAGGTTAAGGCTTTCCCCAAGTTATTCTTCTGTGTTCATGTGCGAATGATTTCTCATTATTAGTTATATGTGTTCTATTTGATCTTGCTCATATTCGATTAAGCTTCCACAAAGTTTGTTGTAGAAGTAGATCTTGTATTTTACTTTAGTATATTGCATAATATATTGATCTACAGTAGGAATTTCTACAGAACGTACACATTTTGTGTATGTACAACTCAAAGAATCCATGCATATGGCATGATAACCTCCCATATGTCTAGCATAGCTACAACAAAGCTCTCCATAGCTAAACTAGCCACAATCCCTTTTAGGTGGAGTTGGGATTCCAACCACTATGTCTCATTGATGTGGTCATACCATTTGCAGCTACTTAGGCAGATTCAGCTCATGTCCAGACTGAAGTTGAAAGCGCTAACAAATTCATTGAGTGCATTCAACACATCTGCCAGCAGGTCCATGACATATTGGACAGAGCCAATGCTAAGTACAAGAAACATCATGACCAGCATTGGGTACCACACAAGTTCCAAGTGGGTGACAAAGTTCATTACATTTGCAGAAGGAACACCTCATTGCACCCCACCACAAGCTTCGCCCACTCCCATATGGGCCTTACACCATCACTAAGGTTGCAAGGGAAAATGGTTTTGAGTTCATCATTCCGCCATTACTTGGTATGCACTGAGTGTTCAGTGTGGACCACCTTCAACCATACTTTCCACCATTACTAGACACATCAGAGATGACATAACAAATCACCAATAGAGTTAACCAAAACTATGTGGAATAGGCCACATCTGATTGAATCATGGACCTGTAGATCAAGAACACTCGCTAGCAGAAGATCCAACTGTATTGGGTTGTCAAAGATAGCCAACTCCTGCACCAAGGCAAGTGGCTCATTGGGGACCAAGTTCAGCAGAAGTTTCCCCATCTCATGGAGACACTCAATGCAATGGGGAACATTGCTTCCTAAGGGGGGAGGACTTATCCAGGTGGATATTGGTGGCCACCTGCCTATTCCTGTTGGACCCTCACTGTTGTTTCTTTTTAGTTTCCTTAATTGTAGCACAACTTAATATTTTTGGTAGTTTTGCATTTCCTAAACTTTTGAAATCATTTTGAGGACCTAAAAGATGTTTTCAGGGGAAAATGAGAGAAAAAAAGTCTCAAACTAACATACCAATTATTTTTGGACACCTCTTTGAGATCTTCCAAACGAGGTATTATGATAGTCAAACGAAGGTGGTATGCCAAAGTTACAACCCCAGGAAGTTGATGTTCCAATTTACCCAAACAGGGCCCACAATTTTGGTGCTTCATCTCCTAGAGTTAGGCTTTTGTATGTTTAGGGATTTCTATTGTTTCTCAATAATCAATAGGCCTTTGAGCCTCATTCTAGCACAGTTCAAAGGCATGTAGCCACGACATCTCTTCTCAGAGCTAAGTTACCATCGCCTGAGCTATTTTATTTCCATTTTTGTATGTAAACATATTTCAGTTATTTGATATTAATGAAATGAAATTTTATTTCTGCTACATCTCTGTGTTTATGTGTATATTTGTATTTTTTGTGTTCTTGCATAAGTCTGTATCAGGGATAGTCCTCACCTTCTAGCTAGGTTTTTCCTTACTAGGTTTCCTATCATACATATGGTTATCATTGTATGGTTATTGTGCTATTTGTTTTAGCTTCTTTTGTTTTTTTCTCATATCATTTCAATATTTTTAGATTAAATATACCAATAGTAGTCTTAATATTAATCAAAACATTGTAACAAAGAGTTTTCAAGAACTAGAAAGATTTGTTGTGATGAAATGTTCTAGTGAATATATGTGAAAGTTTACAAATTGATAGCATTAAAAAACAAGTTAACACATTATCCTTACAAAAATTAGATGAACAACTTAACCTAGCCAAAATCACCACTTTCTTTATGAAACCTACAAATATCTCTCCTAGGATTTGCCATGTCAACACTAATAATCAAGAAAAATACATGTAGAATTAGATGAAAACTATAATTCCTCTATTAACCGATAAAACCAACCATCATCATGTTTTGTATTCACCCTATCAAATGTGTGAAGAACAAAAAAAATGAGCTAATTACGATACACATAACATACCCTACATTCCATTGACTCTTTCCTATTGTCTTTGTTACTTGTTAAAAAATACAACGCGCGAAGAATTTTTCCATGGTTTTCTTTGCCCTCTTCCTAAATAACCATGAATTGAAGAAATTAAAATGCAATATTATACATTACACCATGATAATAGATATGGTAGATACTCATTTTCCACTATTTCATGTGCATCAGTATGATGTTCCATTGAAGCCAACCATTATTTTTCATCTTTGTGAAGGAAAAGGTTGAGGACAAATTACCAAAATCTTTGTAAACTTGCACCATCACCATTAATATTTTCTAGATGATAAGCCTACAAAGCAAGTCATGTACTTCAACTTTTCTCTTCATGGAACAAGATACTTTTGGAACAAATCTAGGAAATAATTGACATATATGATCACATAACCAGGACACCCAATATTGTTCATTATACTTAGTGTAGTAGAAACAAAATGGCATGATTTGCATAATCTATAGGGGACTTGTATTGTCTTGTTAAAAATAATACATTAACTTAACATAAATTATTGACTAGGGAAGGTGTTTTTATTTCAATATTATCATGCATAGTATGTGCAGGTAGCAATCATTAACCAACATTAACTACTTCCTAATATACTATGTTGTATTATGATTTCCTCAA
This sequence comes from Pinus taeda, assembly GCA_000404065.3. Taxonomy (NCBI): domain Eukaryota; kingdom Viridiplantae; phylum Streptophyta; class Pinopsida; order Pinales; family Pinaceae; genus Pinus; species Pinus taeda. Next base: position 23,841 of record APFE030099321.1, on the reverse strand, counting down.
AAGAACAAACCCTCAATCAAATCCTAATTCTTACTGTAAATAGTTCCACACTTGCAAGAATTAATATAACACTTCAATCCATTCTAGAATTAAAACCTCATTGTTGGAAACTTCAATTGCATAAAAAGGAAAGCACTATGCACTCTATTCTAGAAATGTAAACCACTCTTTGCATGAAGGAAACATCATACAATCAATCTTTGCATAAATCTAATTACATTCATTTACTCTTTGCAAAAAATAAATAACATTCAATGACTCGTTGCATAAAATAAATAATACTTAGTCATTGAACACAACCAAATCCTCACTTGCATAAATGAAATATTTCAATACCTCAATCAATCATAAATCATCCACTAATCCTAGATAATATAGCCAATTGGAAGGATGATACATCAATAGTATCAGGTTGGAGAGAATAAAGGACAACATTACGAAATTGTATAAGATACATGTAACATCGCTACATAATAATAATCTATAATAGTAATCAGTAACATGAATCAAGTAACATCAAACAATAGTCATCAATTTGTGACAGTAGCTTAGTCAACACTCTATAACAAAAAATACCACAACAACCTATAATAGTAGGAAGTAACAAAAATAATAATACCATTTGATAGATACCTATGATGGCTACAGTTAAGTAGCAAGGACTTGTACTGAAGAACTCCAAAAATCATGGATAACAATAGTATTCTAATGACATATAGAATTAATAACATCAATCGATTTCAATCCCAAAAATATAACTCACAACAAACAAGCTAATGAAACAAATAGTTATGCTACTTTGTACAGTCACAACAATGCTTGATAAAGAAGATGGCCCTTCCTCCTTAGTAGGGAGATAGAGGAAAACTCACAGCCTATAGATTACACACTAATTCATAAAATGAGCCACGAACTTGTTGAACCTTGCATCAATGTTGAAAAAGTATAGATGCATATTCTAAGAGAAAATAGTGACATTCCCCTTCTCTGGGCAAGGAGATCCCTTTTTATAGGTTTTCCCTAACATCAAATCTTGGAAATAAATCAAAATAGGAACATCCATTAGAATATTTTTGATTCTCAAGCTATTCAAATAGAGTTAAGTGAGAGTTATTTAATGACCAATTAAATAAAATTAATTACAAATAATGTCATTTCCAAAAAAGTTTCTTGATCATCAAATGACTAAGAAGTTGGGGGACTGTAACCACCATGGCCAAATTGGCCACATCATTAGGAGAATGGGATCCTTGGTTCCATAACAATCCACATGGACTAGGTTAGGTAATAGTGTACAAAACAGCTACCCGAAATAGCATCAAGGCTTTGGCAGTAATGACAAGGTAGAATAATAGCGTCTAGATATGTTGGAGTAACAACAAACTAGAATCTTGGAGTAATATCATCATGACAACCTAGACTAACTTTATCCTAAAGGAAGTGGAGCAAAATGTTGGGTGTGGAATCCCCCCAAGGCATGTTTTGGGGCTTAAAACCCAAGTTTTGACTAAGTCCATTGTAAAGACTCAGTAATTTGTGGGCGCGGAGCGCGAAGTCGTAATAGAGTCATAGGGTTGTCTGCCCTTGTTTTTGTAATGTAATGTCGGTTTGAAAGATCTACCCATGGTTCATGGACCATGGGATTGTATAAATAGAGTGAGGCTCTAAGTGTAGAAAATAGCTAAGCTAAGAATGGATCTAAGGAATTAATGAAGCATTAAGTCGAAGTGTAAGTCGTGTCTTTGGGTCATAAAGTAGGAGAAGGCTTTGCAGCTGAGTGCGTAGAGGCCTAGTAATCCGCAGCTGAGTGCGCGGACCCTTGCAACTGAGTGTGCATGGTAGGTCAAGTCTATAACTATTGGAGGAAGTAATAAAAGAGAAGTTTTACCATATTTTGTGTTTATTTCCCTGTTTTATGTATTGTTGGGTACGAATTGCAAGTTTACTATTTATTTACTATGCGCACTCATATGAATATGCTAAATAAGTAAATATAACATAAGACATCCATTTACGTGAAGATAACTACTTGGGATAATAAGATAAGTAAGAATCTCGAGTGTGACTTAGGGAAATAGTGTAGATCGCTGCTACAATAGTGTGGAAGCTCCATAGCCCCTGGTTAGGGCTGCGCGAAGGCAAACATCTCAGGGCACGAAGGCTGGGGAAGTGCGCGAAGTAACCTGTGTGAAGGGACTCATAGTTGGACCAAATCAACCCCTCAGACATCTCAAGGGTGTGGAAACCTGGTTCCAACACCCCTCCATACTACTTTGGGTGAGACCTCAGTCTGTGCTCTGCAGACTGTTGCCGAAAGGGCCAATAGTATAGGGATTTTTTGGCTAGTTAACTCCAAACCTAGGTGAAGCCCCAAAAAGCCAACAAATGGTTCTTTTGCCGGGACCGGGATCTGCATAGATATGTATAATGTCATATCATTGGAATCCAAATAAGAAAGAAATTGAAGATTGGTTGGATAGGAAGATTCATGAGTTCGCAGCACAGGAGAACATGAATCCATGACTATCAAAAGAAGAGTGGTTAGACTGCTACTTGTACATAGAGATCCACAAAATTTTCTTTGCATCTTTCCCTACTGAGTTATACGAGTGGATCACAAAGCTAGAAGATAGCTAAGGAAGGTGCAAGCTCGATAGACCTATTGTGTGGACCCTAGAGTTGGTGTGCAGATTGGAAGCATCAGAGGATAAGATCACACATGTTGTTGATCACTGGCTTGACTGAATTATAGGAGGATTCATCACTAAGTTCGCGGTAGATACTTTAGTCAGCTATAGCAAGGCAGAGTGATGCTTCCTCAAAGGACCACGAGGTAAGTACGTTAAGACTTTGAACACTTGGATTAAAATGATATTGTGTGAAAAGTGGATTATGCGAATACAGTGATGTCCAAGGCTACGCGAAGTGGGAGAATTTACAGAAACGAAGGTAGTGCAGAACTAGAAACTAACCCCTTGATTTCACCTTCGCGAGGGAATGAGGAAGAGTTTGTGAAGGTCTCACCAAGAAGTGAGATCAATTTGATAAGGCAAAGGATTCCGCGCATACCACTCCCACCCACACAACTGCCAGTTTCACCATCTTCACCCATTCCACCTCCGCCACTACCACGAGTCAATATGGCAAGCGCAATAAATTTGTCGATATTCAAGGGAGTAGCAAATGAAGATATGAACCAGTTTTGGTTCATGATAAAATTTGTATGGGAAGCGTAGGGAGTTACGGATGACAATATAAAAAAAGCGACATTGGTCAGCACTCTATAGGATCGCGCGTTGACCTAGTATATCAAGCATTCTAATGACAATCTAAATGCGGGGATCACAAACATCCAAACCGCGCTAAACAGAGAATTTAGCAGGCTGAAGTGAGGGACGCAGTTGATCATTGGGTTCAAGGAGATCATGATGCTACCAGGTGAGACCCCTTGGGAGGTGGATCAGAGACTAAAGTGCACAATTTGCGAAGCTAATATGACTTTGACGGATGGACAACACTGTGAATGGTCTGTAGCATAAGTAACACCGCATTTAATGAATGCATTGTCACAACAGAGGCTAACAACTCAGGCCAAGGCCTTGGAGATCATGATGAGACTACATGAGACTCCAATACAAGATCCAAACCTAGGAGTTTAAAAAATTCACGCGCAGTTGAAAAACTTGTGCCTTGAGATGTAGAGTCTGAAACAAGACAGGACAGCTCGTCGAGAGGTGCGCGACAAGGTATGGTGTGTTAAATGTGAGGGCCAGGGTCATGAAAAGGACCACTGCCCAGTGTTCATGAATTACCTCATGGGAGAAGGACCAATTCCGTTAAGACCGGAGGCCCAAGAAGGACCTAGCGTGGTGCGTACGTTGTGGTGCGCGATTTTTCAAATAGGAGGAAAACATTCTACGGACAACTACCATTTGTTGCAGAAGTACACGCAGAATTCACAACAATTGTTCTGTAATTTCTGTAGATTAGTGGGACATGATGAACACACTTGTAGAAGCAATGAACTAATGATGGATAGGGCTCCCACCTACAGAGTTCAGGCTGAAATGCGGCCCCTTGACCAGAATGCAGGGATGGCACAAACCGGATTTCAGGGGCACAGACGAGGCTGAGGTGGAGGAGAGCATGGAAGAGGTCGTGGAAAACTGATATGTTACAATTGCAAAGGGCCATGACATTATGCCCATGATTGTACAAATCCGACACGACCATCATGCTTGTATTGTGCATTGTTTGATCATGGGATGGAGGATTGTCCCACACTGATAATGCGACTACACAACAAAGGAGCACTCCAACCTCCCCCGACTTTAGAACCTACAAATGATGAGGTCTAAGCTGCACGAGGAAGACCCCAACATAAAAAATTTGCTCTGAAGTGGAATTACAATAGGGGATGATAAAGGAAAGCAACCCGAAGATAGTACTTGGGTTCACAAGGCTCTGACGAAAGAACTAGAGTTTGATTTGGAGTGCGCTAAGGAAACCTTCATGGAAGCTAAAAAGAGCTTCGTTGATGCCTCCACTTTAGGAAGAAAAGACAGACCGAAGCTGAAAATGGACCCATCGATGCTCATGATGTTCCTAGAAACATGCATGAATCTGTTGCATGACAGGAAGGTTGTAAAGGGACTGCAGGATCTCATAAATAGATGTGTTGGGACCATGCCAGGAGAACCATGTGTAGTCTGGAAGATTGGAAGGCATGCAAAGAGGACGGGAAGAGAAATGAGATTAACTGCGCAGATTGGGGAATATGAGATGGACCAAGTGATTCTGGACCTAGAATCAAACACGAACATTCTGCCGAAGCGGACATGGGAGTGCATGGGAAGGCTTACATTGGAATGGTCTCCTATCCAACTATGCATGGTGAACTAGCAAAAGATCCTACCTATGAGAAGATTGCAAGGAATCATTGTGGATATTGAAGGAGCAAGTGCACTGGAGGATTTTGAAGTAATAGAGATTGTTGATGATAGCGATCCGAACCCTGCGCTATTAGGAATAGTTTGGGCCACTGACATGAACGGGGTGATAAATATGAAGAAGCACAAGATGATTTTTGAGAAAAAGTCTCTATGCGTAGTTGTAGCTTTGGACCCTACAGATGGGTCATGCTAGATGACTTGGACTGCATCTACAAGATAACCGCGCGAGAGAAAGACTGGGTAAATCCCACCACGAATGGATGAATCTCATGGGAACGTGAAATCTCTTGTACATCAGATTCAAACAAAGAGATAGAGTGATGGAAGAACCAGTTACATGAGGTAACCACGCTCAACTGCAACATGATGACAAGATCGCTATGCTATGTGTCAACTGAGGTAAGGGATTTGCCTACGTATGAGGGGCTAAGTGAGGTAGATGACTTCCTGAATAGATTCGAAAGGGAGGTGCTGGAAAAACAACATTTTGAGGCTTTGAAATGGGTATTATGCGCTACAACTGTGAGGTGGTGGGGTGTGCACTAAGGAAGCTATGAGAACTGGCGTGAATGCAGGGGAATGATGTGCATGCATTTCAGGAAGCCTCAGACACGATTAACAGACAAGAAGGCTGGATGGAATGATCCGCATGCGCACCTATCCAGATGGGTACAGGCCTATGTTAAAAAACTTGCATGGATGCACATGGACTTCTTGTTTGCGAACATGGTCAATATGCATGGGTGGGCAAGGCAATTGCACAACAAATCCCTCTAGTTGGGATGACGAACTTTGGAAATAACGACTGCACAAAAGGATATCCACACAGAAGCCTTTAATGGAGTGTGTGAAGCACTAAGCAGGATATATAATGCGCAGCGGAGGGATTGGCACCTGCGCGTACCAACAGTTCTATGGGCTTATAGGACAACATGCAAGAAACTGATGGGACAGACACCTCCGAGGCTGGAGTATGGAGTGGACGCTATTGTCCCAATGGAGTATGATATGCCTAGTCTGCGCATAGCTGCGCTGGTAGAGATGATGTCTCTCAAATATTTGGAAGAAGGGATAGCGCAGTCGAACAAATAAGAACACTTGGGACCTAAAGAAGAAATCCAACAGGGTGATCTTAGGCTCCAAGAATTCATGAAGGAAAAGGTGTGATTAAGGAAGAAAAGCACTCTACTAGAAGCAGAAGTCGAGAAGCTTGAGGAAGAAATAAAGAAGGATTTTCTCGATAAGAGAATCAGGGTGATACAGTAGGGAGCACATGAGTACATTGACAAATTTGGGGACTACCGTCCAGAGTTGATCAGCTTGATGCCTTAGATCAGACAGTATATTACCAAAGGGATCACCCACGGTGGCGCACTACAGAAGGTAAAGTGTGCGACGCAAAAGGTAACAATAAAAGGCAGATTTTCTCTAGGAAAAGTGATGGATGACCAGTTGATACCCTATACAGGTGGCGCAGCCACCTGACTAGCCATGGGAAGTACAGTCTTAGCACTCTGGGCATTTGAAAGGAGGTACGGGACTATAAACTACTCCGCCTAGGAGTTGCGTGATGTTGGAGCTACACGTAGGAGAAAAGTGTCACAAGGTCTGTGACCGTGCAAGGGGGGTTGCATTGCTGCATGGGTTGGATGGAAAGTGATGGTTGTAGTCACTATTGTCAAGCGGAATGAGTTATACTTGCGGACAAATCTAACCTTCCTAGGAGTCTAAGACTCTCTAATGACAAACAAACCAAATAAGAGCTATCCTTCTCTAGATACACATCATTTTACAAGAATTCAAATGTTCT
>APFE030099319.1:41841-58237 GCA_000404065.3 Pinus taeda | reverse complement strand
AACCATTAAGGAATGGAAAATTCCCACATCCATAAAGCATCTACAAGGATTTCTCGGGTTGACAGTGTATATTCACAGGTTTGTTAAGAATTATGGGATCCAGAAAAAATATGCATTCTCATGGACTCTAGAAGCGACAAAGTCCTTTGAACATCTTAAAAGATGTAATGAGCCAAGCACCAGTCTTAGCTGCACCAGACTTCACAAAAACCTTTATTGTGGAATGTGATGCCTTGGGAAATGTAATTGGTGATATTTTAATGCAAGAAGAAAGACCCATTACTTTCGAAAGTCGTCCAATAAAAGGAAAGTATTTACACAAAGTTATTTATGTGAAGCAAAATGATGGCAATACTACATGCACTTAAGAAATGGTGACCCTACTTAATGGGAAGACACTTCAAGGTAAAAACAGATCATGATAGTCTTAAATACTTTTAGAACAAAGGTTATCTTCAGAAGAGTAGCAAAAATGGGTCACAAAGTTGTTGGGATATGACTTTGAAATCATCTACAAAAAAGGGAAGAAAAATGTCATGGAAAATGCACACTCAATAAAGGATGAGGATGTGGAAGCATTTCTTTGTGCCATTTCTATTATCCAACTAGATTGGATAAACGAAGCAAGGGATGAATGGAAGAATGGCAAGGAAGAATCCCATTACATCTACTACATTTAGCTGTAAAAATGATTCATTATGGTACAAGGATCAATTATACCTATGTAGTAATTCCAAACTCAATCAAAAGATTCGCAGGGAATTGCACACCTGTCCCTTAGGAGGCTACTCACAATTTCTAAAAACCTACCACAGGGTTAAGAAGGATTTTTTTGGGATGGCGTTAAATCAAATATTCAAAAGTTTGTGGCAGAATGTTTAGTTCGCCAAAAAAATAATGTTGAAACCATTAAGATCCCATGACTATTACAACCTTTATCAATTCCAAGGCAATGTTGGGAGGAGGTTTCAATGGATTTTATCACAAGTTTACCCAAGTCCAAAGGAAAGCATGTTATCATGGTGCTAGTTGATAGACTTACCAAGTGTTCATACTTTTCTATATTATCTCATCCATTTAAGTTGAGTACAGTTTCTACTACATTTATGGAAACAATTCAAAAGCTACATGGAAACCAAAAGATTATTGTAAGCGATAAAGATCCCATTTTCACTGGAAATTTTTGGACATGATTATTTTCTTTTCTTGGTATTCAGTTAGCTCATAGCTCATCTTATCTTCCTCAATCTGATGGGAAAACTGATATAGTCAACAAATGTTTGGAAGGATATCTTAGTTGCTTAGTATCTGATAAACCGACACAATGAGTCTAATGGTTGCCTCTGACTGAATGGTGGTATAACACGTCCTTCCATACTGCAACAAAAATGACCCCATTTATGGCACTTTATGGATATCATCCACCATCCATCGCATCATATTTAAGACAAAATTTGAAGGTTGAAGCAGTGGTAGATTACATCGAGCATCAACAAGAAGTTCTCCAACTCTTAAAGGATAACCTCACCTTGTCACAAAATAGAAAGAAACAACATGCATATCAACATCGAAGCGAAAGAAGTTTTGATGTAGGTGATTGGGTATTCCTATGCTTACGAGAATATAAACAAATGACCCTCAAGAAAGCTAAGAAGGATGAAAAATTATCACCAAATTATTATGGTCCGTACAAGGTGTTACAAAAGATAGGTGCTATTCCATACAAATTGGAACTTCCTGCACCTTCCTGAGTGCACCCTATTTTCCATGTTTCATGCTTAGACAAGGTTATTGGTGAAAAGATTCCAGTTCAAACAATTTTCCAAAACTTGATGAGGAAGGAAAAATCATATTGGAACATGAAGCAATCAAAGAAACAAGAACTCGATAGCAATGAAACCAATCAGTTTCAGAGTATCTCATCAAGTAGAAGAACTTACCCGTTGAAGATTCCACATCAGAGGATGAGAATTTTATACAAAAGCATCCATAACTACTCAAGTGTTTAGGACAACACTTTTTTTAACGAGAGGGGCACATTAGTTCCATATAATACTACTGATTCCCCCATTACTATTGTCATTGTATCCCTTATCATTATTACCGTGCCCCATAGAATCCCAGTATTTTTATTTTTGTTCCTTTATATTATTATTGTTAGGTCAGCTTGATTATATTGTCACCACTTAGACTCCTATGTATAGAAAGGAGGTTTTGTCATTTGTATCATCCAAGAATTTTTCATTTGTGTAATGTAAATGAGGTTGCCTCCTCGAAGAGGCTAAATTCTAAGGCGTTGATCTATCTTTTCTATCTTTTTGTGAGTTGGTTTCATAACAAAATATCATCTTCGTTCTTCTTCCAAACCTTCAATGGACGCGTCTTGATAGGATAATTACTCTACTGCTTCTTATTTTCCCATGTTTGGGCTTTCTCTTGGTTTCACATAACTAGAGTAAATTTCTCCTTCAATTCCTCTTTCTTAACCCAAGTATTCATGCTACCTTTTTTCCTTTTAGAGGGGTGACTCTATTAGAAGAGTAAGAGGATTATTCTTCTTGGGTTTCTTCTAATTTATCCCTCCTCTTTTCATCCTTCTCTTTAGATATTAAGAATTGAAGAAAAACTTGTATTCCTCTACTCCAGAGAGTCAAAGACAAGAAAATATCTTCATTGACTACCATCAAGTAGGCTTCCATTCTAATCTTCCAAAGATCATAGTTTGATCCATTTAGAAACAGAACTCCTTCTATTGTAAAGTAAACTTGATTAGCCTAGGTCGAGGAAGACTTGAAGCAAATGTAGTTCTATTGGATGAGTTCCGAAGTCTGCTTATAAGGACGGACACAATGGAGATTGCTCAGAGGATAGAACCTGATGAAGGAGTTGCTAGTGCTACAGAAGAATCTTTGAGGAAGAGGAGGAGGAGGAAAATGAAACTACCAGATTTATCCAGATGTTGGCTAAAGTAGGAAGAAAACAAAAGGTGGAAATTCCTTTCTATGAAGGAATTCTCAATGCAGAAAAGTTGATGGACTGGATCAGTTCATTGGACAAATATTTTTACTATGAGGAGGTTGATGCTAAGAAGAAGGTGAAATTTGCAGTTACTAGAATGAAGTGTCATGCAACTATCTACTGGTTTGAACTATAGACATCTAGAGTAGGGAAAGGAATGACCAAGATCAAACAATGGGACAAAATGGTGAGTAAAACAAAAGCTAAATTTATGCCAAAGGATTACTAGTTAAATCTTTTCAAACATTTACAAAATTTAAGGAAAAAAGGAATGTCTCTCAAAGAATATATAGAAGAATTTTATAGGTTGAGTATTAGAGAGGGACATGTATAAGATGACATGGAGAAGGTAGCTAGATAAATCAATGGCTTGAGATATGGCATACAAGATGAGATCATCTTGCTCATTCTGAAGACAATTAAAAATGCCTATCAAGCAGGTTTGAAGGCAGAAGATTAGATGTTCAGGAAACGTAATCAAAGGAATAGAGGAAAAAGTTTAGTAAGAGGTAGAGGAACTATGAGACCAAGATTTCAACACCCCCATGGTGAAGCCAGAAGTTCACATTGTAGACCGCCACATAGAGGAAACTTTAGTAGAGGAAGATTTGCACCCAGAGGAATAGGCTAAGGAAGAGATATTCGGTGTTATACATGTGGAGAATGGCGACATGGATCAAGGAACTGTCCTCATAATGCAACATTAATTCAAAGGAATGTGAATGTGGTTGATGCAAAGGAAGACAAACCTCAAATTGCAGACAAGGAAGAACCCACTGAACTAGGAGAATCCCTCTTGTTGAAAAGGGTATTGCTTAAGGGAGAGAAATAGACTGGAGAACCAACTTAGCGAAAGATTTTATTCAGAACTACATCCAAATCCAAAGGAAAATGTTGTAAGGTGATAATTGACAGTGCAAGCACTGATAACCTTGTTTCTATAGAAATCATGGACAAGCTAGGATTAGTGAAGATAGTACGCCCTACTTCTTACAAAGTGTCATGGTTACAAAAAGGACATTAGATTATTGTGACAAAATAAATCAAGGTATAGATATAGATTAGTACTTACAAGGATGTGATATTGTGTGATGTGATGCCAATGGATGTATGCCATGTGTTTTTGGGAAGACCTTGGAAATTTGATAGGTAAGCTATTCATGATGGGAGAAGAAATAATTACACTACAGAGAAGGATGGAAATAAAGATACAATGTTTCCATTGAAGGATGAAGTTGACAAAGGAACAGCTGGAAACAGTGTTATGCTGATGAGTTGAAAGGAGTTGTTCCAAGAGGTTATAAAAGGTGAAGAAATGAATTTTGTTGTCATAGGGAGACCTAAGGTAATTTTAACTTCCACAAATGTAGATGATTTACCTGAATAAATCAAAACTTTGTTGAATGATTTTGCTGATACTATTGTGGACGAGTTTCCAAATGCATTACAACCAATCAAGAGTATTACTCATCATATTGACCTAATATCAGGAGCATGTTTGCCAAACAAGGTAGCATACATATTAGCTCCTCAAGAGAATACATAATTTGGAGGAAAAGTACAAGAACTGGTGGATAAGGGACTAATTAGAGGGAGGCTTAGTCCATATGTTGTACCAATAGTACTCAGTCCAAAGAAAGGAGGTGAATGGGATACATGTATTGATTCCAGAGCTATAACCAAGATCACAACTAGGTATAGATTTCCATTACCATGCATGCATGATTTAATCGATTGTTTGTGTGGGTCAAAGTATTTTACTAAAATAGATCTAAGGAGTGGATATCATCAAATAAGAATGAGAGAAGGAGATGAGTGGAAGACTATATTTAAAACAAATAGTGGGTTTTATGAGTGGTTAGTGATCATTTTTGGACTCACTAATGTGCTAGTACATTCATGAGATCGATCAATGAAGTCTTGAAGGAATATGCAAGCATTTTTGTCATTTTTTATCTTGATCATATTCTAGTTTTCAGTAGAAGCAAAGAAGAACATCTGGAGCATCTTAATTTGGTTTTAAGAACTTTGTAGAAAGAGAAACTACTGGTAAATCTGAGGAAATGTAGTTTCATGAAAGAGGAACTAATCTACCTAGGGTTTGTAGTTTTTAAGAAGGTTTGAAAATGGATCCAGAGAATGTCCAAGAAATTTGGAACTAGCCTATTACAATATACATATTTGAGGTAAAAGATTTCATGGTCTTGCAAGTTTTTATAGGAAATTTATCATAGGTTTTAGTCATATTTATGCACCAATTCTTGAAACAATCAAGGAAGCTAATTAGCCATTCAAGTGGATTGATGCAGCAGATAGAAATTTTAAGTTGTTGAAGAAGAAAATTACAGAGAAACCAGTTTTAGATTTCCCTGATTTTGAAAAATTATTTCAAGTTGAAACAAATGCTAGTGGAGTTTCAATTAGAGTAGTTTTGAGTCAGGAATAGAGACAAAAAGCATACATTAGTGAGAATATAAATGAAGCTAAGAAGAAGAATTCTTCCTAAGATAAATAATTTTATGTTATTGTGCAAGCTTTAAAAAAAATTAGACATTATTTGCTACCAAACGCGTTTATATTGTATTCTGACAATCATGCATTATAGTTCATAAACAGTTAGCCAAAATTGAACCAGAAACATCTTAAGTGGGTAGAGCTTTTACAGAGCTTTACTTTTGTGATAAAACATACAAGTAGTAAGTTGAAAAAATTTGTTGATGCTTTAAGCACGGTAAGTTTCATTGTACAAGAATTGATATTTGGTGTTGTATGATTTGAAGAAATGGTTCGATATGTATAAAAGTGATGCAGATTTCAAAGATATTTATGTAGTTCTACAAAATCCAGCTCATAATAGAAGCAAGTGGCTGGATTATCTTATCCAATGAGGTTTACTATTCAAAGGTAACAAATTATGCATTCCCAAATGTTCTATGAGGGAAAACATAATCAAGGAGAAAGACAGTGAAGGATTATTTGGGCACTTTGGAGAAGACAAAACCTTTTCTCAGGTAAATGATTTTTACTATTGGCCAAAGAAGAAAACTGATGTTAAGATATTTGTTAAGAATTCTTGGATATGTCAGCATGCTAAAGGGAGAAGCCAAAATACACGATTGCACCAACCATTGCCAATACTAGACTGACCATGGGATGCAGTTAGTATGGACTTTGTTTTGGGTTTACCTAGAACCCAAAGAGGGAATCATTCCATTTATGTTGTGGTAGATAGGTTTTCCAAAATGGCACATTTCATTGCATGTAAAAAGACTAGTGATGCAACACATATTGCTAATCTGTTTTTTTCAGCAGTTGTAAGATTACATGGATTGCTTGTAAGTATTGTGTCTGATAGGGATACAAAGTTTGTTGGGCATTTCTAAAGAACTATTTTGAAGAAAATAGGTGCTAACCTTAGTCTCAGTTCACCATACCATCCTCAAATAGATGGACAGGCCGAACTGGTAAACAAAATCTTGGGAACATATTCAGAAGTTTAGTGTATCAAAATCGTAAGCAGTGGGATTTAGCACTTGCTCCAGCTAAGTTTGCTTATAATGACACTCCGAACCGAAGTACTAGAATGTGTACATTTCATATTGTTTTTCGGATGAATCAAAGAGGTGTGTATGAGCTTAGGAACTTGGGTAAACAGGAGACAAGAAGTGAAAACGATGAGGAGTTTGCAGAGCATATGTAGAGACTACAAGAAGATGTCAAAGAGACATTACAGGAAAGAAGTGGAAAATAAAAACGGAGAGTTGGTATGAGGAGGAAAGAAAAAGAATTTCAAGTGGGAGATTTAGTGATGGTATACTTAAGAAAAGAAAGATTTCTTGTTGGGACTTATAATAAAGTAATGGTGAAAAAGATAAGACCATGCAGAATTGTGAGGAAGTTTTCAACTAATTCTTATGAAATTGAATTTCAAAAAGGGATTAGAATATCACCTATCTTCAATGTTGTAGATTTGTATCCATACAAAGAGATAGAGACAGAGCTATAGAGGGATCCTACAGAAGGTGAACTTGAAACTTTGAATTGGGAAGAACAAATGCCAAAGATACCCAAGAAAGAGGTAGAAGTAGTTCTAGAGAAAAGAGTATCCAAAAGAACCAGAGGGCAAGTTTATTTTCGTATCTAGTCAAATCGAAAGGACAACCAGTGGAGGATGCTAGTTGGTTGACAACAACAGATTTGAAAAACTATGGAGTAAACCTGAAAGTCTAAGGGATGTTTCGTTTCTTCCCCTAGAGTCTAATGTAGGCGTATCTGTATTTGACCTGCAATGTGATTGTTTGTTCACATGTTGTGGCTAAATGAGATGAAATTCATTGACCTGAAGTGTCAAAAATTAGTTTTAATAGAGAGATTTGGGTCCCTTCAATTTGTCTTTATATTAAGTTATTGTAATAATTATAATATTATATTATTTTTAGGATAAGAGATAAGTTGTTAGTGTAGGTGTGTAATAGAGCTTGAGAATAAAGACTTAACTGTTACATTAATTAAAATAGGGATCGAGTTGTAAATGCAGTTAGGCTAGGATTTGAGTCATAAAAGAGAAAAGAATGTAATGGTGAAGGATTAGCTGAGATGATAGGGAAATGAGTAAGCGAGAGTTGAGTGATAGATAGGGTTTTGAGATTGAGACAAAGGTCAAATAAATGATTGCAATTGAGCCAAGAGGGATAAGACTCTGTAACTTCTATTTTCTTGAAAAAATTGATTAACTGTGCAGTTGTGTGTTAATCTTGGTGCAACATCTCATTTACATCTTTGTATAGGAGTTCTCGACCCTAAACGGGTATTTCCTATGTTTTAACTCTTTAATTATAAATCTCAACATTTATGTGTTTTATCATTAATGGCATTCATTTAGCATTAAAAGTAAATATTTGGATTAAATGTTAAACCTCTGTTGAAGTGCTTTATTAAAGTTTTGATTTAAAACAAGTGGGTTGTATCTAATGAGCAGGAAGTAGTATATCGTTTGTTCAAAAGGTGGTAAGTGGTATTATTCCAAGTCGGGGAAAGCGATAACCGTTAGATCTGAAGAGAGGATATCAATGATGTAGAGTGAAGCGCTGGTTAAAAGATAAAGTCAAAGTGGGACTGACGATATTTAGTTGAAAAGCGGGACCCTTAGGGAAAAGTAAGTCACGTACAAAATCCATTTAAACTCATATGGTTGGTTATAAAGTTAACCATTAGTCTATTTTCAAACTTAACCTTATTTAGTCAACCTTCTGGATCATTACTATTCATATGCAAAAACCAACCCAATTAGGGACTTCTACATACCACCTAACCATAGTCTCAGCTGAACCAAATATTTCTTTAAGTCAATCACTTGTTTGTCATATTATAAGGATGAATGTTGGACTCAGAAAAAAATTGACCATGCCTCCCAATATTTATTGCATATCTTCCCAAAATTGGCCAAGGAGTTTCAAGCCCTAAATAAGCGCCTATACGATTGGGCTTTACCATATATCCTCCCAAGAGATTCTTAGGCCCAAAAAAGAAGCGTACACCACCACACTTTACTGCAATTCCACCATATACCGGTCCAGTTGGGATCATTGGGCCTATACAAGCATGGTTTCCTTCAGATATCTCCAATTAAAAGGTGAGGAATTTTAATATCTCTAGCCTTATGATTTACAACATATCCCACCTTTACCAGTCTAGGTATTTATAGGCCTTTCGAAATTTTCCTAAGACCACCCCACTCAGTTTCAAAACAATCCAGCAATCCACCTCAACCAATTAAGAGAACATCATCACACCATGGCTATCTAGAAATGGAAAGGCAAGGCTGAAACCACTGTCAAAACTAGAAAAACCCATTCCAATTACAATAAGAGAACCAAATATAAATATGCATGTAACATGCATGCCAAAACTAGCAAGGAAATCATACATGCAAATTGATACCTAGAAGTAATCACATTGTAGCCGCTTGATCCAACTCTTCCTTGCTTGATATTTTCTTTCATTTGCTTCCTTTTCCAATCCAAGTGAATTCCAGAGTGCTCCAAGAATTTTCCAAGAATACTCTAAGTGTGCAAGAGTATGAGATAGAATACAGAGAGAGAGCTCCATAGTATAACTGAAAAAATACATGAATTGATCCTTATAATTCTCTTTACCATTGAGGCCTATATTTTCTTCAATTTCCTTTACTTTCCTTCGATCTCCTTCATACATCCAATGTGTGACCATTAACCTTCCTTTTCTCCTAATTTCCTTCAATTTCATAAATAAAATGAAAATTAATTTCTCTTTCCTTTCTAAATACTTTGCAGTTGCCTTTGCCAGTGTCCCTTATACATAATAAACCAAACGAACACCCACTAGGATATTTTTCCGAACATTCAATTTGGGGTACATGTCCCATGACCTTGGTCTTATTTTTCCTTTATTAACTTTATCACATCAAATTTTAATGCATGGCTATTATAGACCCATTCCACTTAGGGGAACACCATTCTCGGTTTTCGATGACACCTACAATGACCAAGGACACTACAAATCAAAACATACTACCCATGGAGATTTATAACATAGATTATTGCGGTATTTACAATGACCACTATTAGAAACATGAAAAACATATTGTGTACTAGAGCTTTATAACATAGCTCATTACAATATTTACAATAACAAACACATGTACTTATACACATTTTATTAAACCAAAAAGTAACCATCTTGTTTATGGAGCTTATTAAATCCATCTTGATACAATATTTATAATAATATACAGAAATACATAATACACATTTTCTCAACCAACAAGTAAAAAGATATGATGCTTGCATAAATGAAAACTACCCAACTTGATCTCGCATCTTGACTCTTGACACCAATTCCAACACACTTATTGCCACTAGCCATAGACAATGCCAACTATCCAACAATCTCCCCCTTTGGCATTGATTACAACACCTCTTCACTTCTCCAGATTGATGGCCAATCCAAATGCTTCTTCTACACCTCCTTAAATGAGACAAGATGAATGACTTGGAAGCTAAGATGGATGGCATGGAAGCTAATATGGATGATTTGAAGAAAATTTTGAAGACAAGCATGGAAGATTTGAAGGCAGATTTGAAGGCAAATTTGACAAAGTTTATACAATAAATGCTTACTAATGGTGAAAGGTTAGTGAAGGAAACTCACGATGAGATCAAAATAAATGTTAATCATGATTTCATAGACTCTAACATTGGATCAAAGAACCACCATGCTCCAAAGATTGATATGAGGAAGTTTGATGGCAATGATCCCGAACATGGATACTACAGATGGTGCAAATTTTTCAATCTCCATAATGTGGAAAACACACAAAAGTTACGCCTTGAAACTTAGTGTTTGGAACCAAATCAGTTTGTATGGTATCGATGGATTTGCTATTGTAAATAAATTGTCACTTGGGCTATATTTACGGATGAGATGATAGCAAATTATGAGGATATAAAAAGCAGCACTTTTTCTAGCCAATTGATAAATCTCAAACAAAAGGGTTCAATGATGGAGCACATTGAAGACTTCCAAAAATTGAATATAAGGGTAAAACATATTTCAAAGGAGCATAGGATTGATGTGTTCATAGGGACTTCAAAAGATAACATTCAACATCAAGTTCACCTTTGGGAACCAAATTCATTAGAGAAGGCATTTAGATTGGCAAAAAAATCGAAAGAAAAATTATGGAAACAAGGAAGCCTACCACTCACAATCATAAATATGGAAGTTTTGATGCCCCTAGCCATCCATAAACTACAAGGTTGACACCATGACAATTGGAAGAAAAAAAAGGAAAGGGGATTTGTTACAGTTGTGATAGCAAATACACTAAAAGTCATAAGTGTGCCAAGAAGAAATTATTTTACATAGATTGTGACGAGGACGAAGAAAAGGAACATGAAACGTCAAGATAAGAGGATGTACACAAGGAACAAACACTAGAAAAATAAGAAATGAATCCAACCATATCTTGTAATGAATTGATTGGAATTACCACTCCTCAAAATATCAAGATAGAAGGACATATCAAGAAGAAAACGGTAATAGTGTTGATTGATTCAGAAAGTACCCATAATTTTATTCATTGTAAGATAGCCAAGGAATTGAATTACTTCCTATATCTAGCATCAGAGTATCAAGTTATGGTTGCAAGTGGAGGAACCATAAATTTCTCAAGAAAGTGCCATAATATCAAGCTATCAGTGGGATAATATGTATTGAATAGCCCAATGGTTTCTATTCCAATGGGTAGTGCTGATGCTGTACTAGGATTCCAATGGCTACAATCCTTGGGTACAATAGCTTTTAATTTTCAAGAACTTTTCATGACATTCTCTACAGAAGGAAAAGAAGTTGAATTAAGGGGTACCGTAGGGAAACCGGGAAAGATAATCAACTCTAACGGAATGAAAAGCTTCTAAAGA
Organism: Pinus taeda; assembly: GCA_000404065.3. Taxonomy (NCBI): domain Eukaryota; kingdom Viridiplantae; phylum Streptophyta; class Pinopsida; order Pinales; family Pinaceae; genus Pinus; species Pinus taeda. The sequence goes on along the minus strand of APFE030099319.1, from coordinate 46,760 downwards.
AAAAAACGAGGCATAATTTCATAATTACGTTCAGTAGAGGTTCCCACATCGAAATCATCCATTTCTCTAGATCTCCAAAAAGTCTTGGACAATCACTCTAAGGTATTTAGGACTCCAAAAGGCCTCCCACCTATTCGTGATCATGATCATGCTATCAATTTGGTTCCAAGAAGTATTCCTCCAAACATCAAGCCTTAGAGATATCCCTATGTCCAAAAGAGTGAAATTGAATGTATGGTTGCAGAAATGCTAGAGGCTAGAATAATTCAACCTAGTCAAAGTTATTTATCTCCTCCAGTAGTATTGGTTCACAAGAAGGGTGGATCATGGTGCATGTGTCTAGATTATAGGGAGCTCAACAATCTCACTATCAAATATGAATTTCCCATTCCTATCACTAATGAATTATTGGATGAATTGCAATGATCAATTTACTTCACCAAGTTGGCACTTCATTCAGGATAGTGTCAATTGAAGACTGAAGACATTCCAAAAACAACATTTAGAAATCATGAGGGTCATTATGAATTTTTGGTCATGCCTTTTCGAATTACTAATGCACCTTCTACATTTCAAGGTCCGATGAATTCCATTTTCAAACCCTTCCTTAGAGAATTTGTCTTAGTATTTTTTGATGATATACTAATATACATCAAGTCTTGGAAGGATCATGTCCAACATGTGGACATGGTGCTCAAACTATTGGAGGAGAAACAATTATATGCAAAAATCTCCAAATATTTCTTTTGAGTACAGGAGGTGGAATATGTGGGTCATATTGTATCTCATGAAGGCATTAAGTTAGACTCTAGAAAAATTCAAACCATTAAAGAATGCAAAATCCCCACATCCATAAAGCATCTACGAGGATTTCTTGGGTTGATAGGGTATTATCGCAAGTTTGTTAAGAATTATGGGCTCGAGAAGAAAGATGCATTTTCATGGACTCGAGAAGCAACAAAGTCCTTTGAACACCTTAAAGAGGCAATGTGCCAAGAACCAATATTAGCTACACTGGACTTAACAAAAACCTTTATTGTGGAATGTGATGCCTCATGAAATGGAATTGGTGATGTTTTAATGCAAGAAGAAAGACCCATTCCTTTTGAAAGTTTTCCAATAAAACGAAATTATTTATGAGAAGCAAAATGATGAAAATAATACATGCACGTAAGAAATGGTGACCCTACCTAATGGTCTTAAATAATTTTTATAACAAATATTAACTTCAGAAGAGTAGAAAAAATGGGTCACAAAGATGTTGGGCTATGACTTTGAAATCATCTACAAAAAAGGGAAGAAAAATGTCAGTGTAGATGCACTCTCAAGAAGGATGGGGATGTGGAAGCATTTTTTTGCGCCATTTCTATCCAAACAGATTGGATAAACAAAGCAATGGATGAATGGAAGAATGGCGAGGACATGTGGGCACTCATTCAAGAGATACAATAAGATCCAACTACATCTAATACATTTAGCTGTAAAAATGATTTATTATGGTACAAGGATCGATTATACCTGTGTAAGAATTCCATACTCAAACAAAAGATTCTTAGGGAATTGCACAACTCTCCGTTAGGAGGGCACTCAGGATTTCGTAAAACCTACCACAGGGTTAAGAAGGATTTTTTTGGGATGGCCTTAAATTGGATATTCAACATTTTGTGGCGGAATGTTTTGTTTCCCAGCAAAATAAAGTTGAAACAATTAAGACCCGAGGACTATTACAACCTTTATCAATTCTAAGCCAGTGTTTGGAGGAGGTTTCAATGGATTTTATCATAGGTTTACCCAAGTCCGAAGGAAAGATTGTTATCATGGTGGTAGTTGACAAACTTACCAAGTATTCACACTTTTGTGCTTAATCTCATCCATTTAAGGCCAGTACAGTTTCTACTGCATCTATGGAAACAATTCAAAAGCTACATGGAAACCCAAAGATTATTGTAAATGACAGAGATGCCATTTTCACTGGAAATTTTTGGACATAATTATTTTCTTGTCTTGGTACTCAGTTAGCTCATAGCTCATCTTATCATCCTCAATCTGATGGGAAAACTAATATAGTAAAAAAAAAATTGGAAGGATATCTTAGTTTCTTTGTATCTGATAAACATACACAATGGGTGTAATGGTTGCCTCTAGCTTAATGGTGGTATAACACTTCCTTCCATACTAAAACAAAAATTACCCCATTTATGGCACTTTATGGATATCATCCACCATCCATCAAATCGTATTTAAGAGAAAAGTCTGAGGTTCAAGAAGTGGAAGATCACATCGATCATCAACAAAAAGTTCTCCAACTGTTAAAGGATAACCTCACCTTGGCGCAGAATATAATGAAACTGCAGGCAGATCAACATCGCAGTGAAAAAAGTTTTGATGTAGGTGATTGGGTATTCCTATGGCTACAACCATATAAATAAATGCCCCTCAAGAAAGCTAATAAGGATAATAAATTATCACCAAAGTATTATGGTCCATACAAGGTGTTGCAAAAGATATGTACTATGCCATACAAATTGGAGCTTCCTACAGCTTCCCGAGCGCACCCTGTTTTCCATGTTTCATTCTTAAACAAGGTTATAGGTGAGAAGGTTCCAGTTCAAACAATATTTTCAGAAGTTGACGATGAAGGAAAAATCATATTGGAACCTGAATCAGTCAAAGAAACAAGAACTCGAAAGCTATGAAATCGATCAATTTCAGAGTATCTCATCAAGTGGAAGCACTTACCCGTTGAAGATTCCACATCAGAAGATGGGATTTTTATACAAAAGCATGTAGAACTGATCAAGCATTGAGGACAACACTTTTTTAAAGGAGAGGGGAATGTTAGTTCCCTATAATACTAGTGATTCCCCCATTATAATTGTCACTGTATCCCTTATTGTTATTATTATGCCCCATAGAATCCCACTATTTTTATTTTTGTGCCTTTATATTGTTATTGTTAGGTCAAATTGGTTATATTGTGACCACTTAGACTCATATATATAGAAAGGAGGTTTTTTTCATTTGTATCATCCAAGATTTTTTTCATTTGTGTAATGTAAAGGAGGTTTCCCCCTCGAAGAAGCAGTAGAGTCGTGATAGAAGAAGTACTCTACTGCTTCTTCTTTGCCCATGTTTGCACTTTCTCTTGGCTGCACATAGCTAGAGGAAACTTATTCTTCAATTCCTCTTCCTTAACTCAAGTATTAATGCTTCCTTTTTTCCTTATAGAGGGGTGACTCTATTAGAAGAGTAAGAGGATCATTCTTCTTGGGTTTCTTCTGATTTGTTCTTCCTCTTTTCATCTTTCTCTTTAGATATTAATAATTTAAGACAAACTTGTATTCCTCTACTCCATAGAGTCACAGACAACCAAAAGTCTTCATTGACTACCATCAAGTAGGCTTCCATTCTGATCTTCGAAAGATTATAGTTTGATCCATTTAAAAATGGACCTCCTTCTGCTGGCAAGCAAAATTGATTATTCATTGTTTGTATTTGATATAACTTCCATTAATGAAGCTACTCCTGAAGGAAAATGGATATGATAGAAATTGTTGGAAGCAATGTTAATAGTGAGAGAGGTGGTGAATCAATATTAAGGTTAATTTTAAATTTTATGTCAAATTATGTTTACTCTTTAAAATTTGGCATCCATTATATGAGAGAAACCATTAACAACCCATAACAACATCCATATCAATCGATAGAAGCGTACACGTCATGAGTAGCAAACACATGATACAAGGAGGTTTAACGTGGAAACCCTTCTGATAAAAAACCACCTAAGATTGTTGTTGTTATTAATGTAAAAATAAGAGCACCTAGTCTATTGCATCAATTTTTTTGTTAGCCACCACTCACATGAAGCACCAACTCGCTCTAATTGTTGACACCTGATCAACTTACTAGAAGAACCATGTGAAAAACCAACTTCGTAGATTTGTTGCGAGCACCAAATTTCATATCCTTGGATTTATGGAAGGAAAAACTTGCATGAGGCTCCAACCCCCAATATTTCTTTAGAGACCCACTAGAGATGGAAGCACCAACTTCTTGTATGAAGGTTGCAAACCACACCGAATAAGGAACTAATGTTCACTGTAGATGGCAAGTACTGACTGATATCATCTTTGTTCTCCTCATAACTTTTTCACCTACATAACACTCTCGCATATGTACACTCTATTGGAACTCATCATTCTACTCAATAACGTTCAATAATGCACAACATTCTCTGCGCTCTACCCACTCTACAACAGCAAACTCACACACGCACTCTTCCCTCAACCTTCTCATTATTCTAATGCACACATCGCCACTTCCTTGCAGTGCACTCACACTCATATCTTTGTAGACAACTCACACTCCATAGAATATACTCCGCTCTCACATGTATTCTATTCTAAATTCTTTCTTAGCCTCGCACAACAAAACAAACTCTCTCGACCTCTCATATAGCAAAACAGGGTCTCTCGAGGTCTATTTTCTTTGCATATGCACTTGGTGAGCCCCAGTATTGTAGCAATAATGCTACAACTCCTGGGGCTTCCTGTCTCTTAATTTTATCAACCCGGTAGTTCGTACAAACTTGGAAGCGGCGGTGCTCTATGCACAAGTACTAGCTCTTGTCGCAGCTGTCACTTGGTTAGCTGGCACAAGTCACCTAGCGCTCAAGCCACTCATTACACCCTTAGTTCTTTGGGTCTCCATAACCAAGTGCCAATCAACATCGAAGCTCCGTGTATCATACCTTTCTCAAAAATAAATTACAGTGGACTTACAAAATCCTTGACCTTCGATATGCTTACAAGATGACATCATGCTCTTATCTTCAACCCCATGTGGCGTCTCCATAGTGGTGACACCTCTCACAAATATTTTCTCGATTAAGCCAATCTAAAATGTTGAATATGAATCCC
>APFE030099307.1:0-21034 GCA_000404065.3 Pinus taeda | reverse complement strand
AAAGGTGACTCCATAAACTATTAATAGAATGAGAACTTTGATATCATCCACCGCTAGGGATGTGATTTTACATCACATCATGGCTACACAAGGTCAACCACATAATCAAAGAAATCAACCATTATCTTAGGTAGCAACACAATATGCCCCATTGGCTTTTCCTTGGGTGTTACATGAGATGTCTAATAATTACTTGTCATTGTTACCAAAGTTCAATGGTGAAAAGAAAGGTATTATTGAGGAACATATCAACACGTTCCAATACTTTACCAACAACTTCATGGTAGAAGATGAAGATGTTTTCATGAGGTTATTTGTGCAAACAGTTAAATGGGATGTATGAAAATTTTTATGCACCCTTCCTTCCAACTCATTGCATTCTTGGGATGACTTGGAAAGGACATTCCATGCCTAGTGGGGCAAGAAAACAAATTTCAATACTATCTCACAAAATTTCAGCACTGAAGAAGAAGTTATCTAAAAATGTAAAGGAGCTCACGATGAGATTCAATAATATATACAACAATATACCCAATGAAATTAAACATATTCCCATTGTTGCCATGGTCAAATATGTCATTATTTCTTAACTTTTTTTCTCTATCATGCCCATATAAATATGACCCAAAACGTTGCTTAACATGCAATCATAGGTGGCATGTAACAAACTCACATTAAAAGTTCATGTAATAAAATCAATAAAGGAAAAATAAGACCAAGGTCATGGGACACATATTCTAGAATGAATTTTGGTCAAAACATCCTAATGGGTGTCACTTTCACTTATTATAGCTAAGGAAATCTCCAAAGGCATTGGAAAAGGAAAAGAGTCATTAATTGACATTTAATTGTAAAAATAAAGGAAAATTGGAGAAAAGGCAAATGAAAGGTCACAAGTTTGCATGAGAGGAAAATTGAAGGAAAAATAGAGGAAAATGAAGAAAATAGAGGCCTCAATGAAAGGCTTGTGAGGATTCGTTCACATCTTTTGTGAGTTCAGTTTTGGAACTCTCTCTCTCTATTGTCTCATATTATTTCACAATTAGAGAATTCTTGGAGAACTCTAGGATTGGAGGAAGCCAGCAAAGGAAAGAAAATGAAGGACAAGGGAAGAAAAAGGCAAGAAAGAAAAGTTAGATCCACGGGGAATTCACTAGAGGAGAAATACATACCACGTGCATTCATATTGGGGGATATATATTGAGGGAAAAATGACATAATATATTGAGCATATAATAGGGGGTAGAGGGATTGTATATTTGTAGGTACAAGAAATGGAGCTCAAAATTAATGAAAAAATATAAAGGGGTATAAAAAATGTCAATGAAGAAATGGATTCCTACAATATATAGTGAAAGAAGGGGTTTCTTAAAGGGAAGACGTATTGGGTTTATATTTGTAGGGGGTTAAATAATGTAATTTTTAGAGGTATTTTAAAATATTTAGTAAAATTAAGGGTATTGTTTAGTATTCCCCAAACACATGTGCTATGTCCAAGTTTCATTGAGTGAAGCCCCGATCGTTCAATCAAGCAACTTCAACAGGAGGATTTTCAGGTAATCGGTTGCATGTGTGATTTCCTAGTTGGTTTGTGAATGCATGGTACATGGATTTGTGTATTTGGTTGTCGTGTTGTCATTGGAATGCATTTTCCTAGTGTGACAGTGGTTTCATCCTTACCTTGCCATTTCCGAATTGTCATGGTGTGACGAGGTTTTTTTATTTGATTGAGCTTTGGTTTTTTGGAAGGTTTTGGAACCAAGTGAGGTGGTCTAAGGAAAATTCCAAAGGGTTGGGGTTGGAGGTGATTTAATATTTGGGAAGGCCTTGACATGAAAATTTATCAAGGTAATGGTGAATATATTCTAAGGCATACAAGATTGTTTTGAGCTTAGTGATCTATTGACTGGTTTTGGTGGGATTGCAGTAGTCTAAGGGTGGAGGTGGTTTAATCTTTGGGAAGCCATAGTTGTTTATGTATTGGTTTTCTTATGTGATATATTGATCAGTTTTGGCGAGATGAGGGGAGAATGAGGGTGGAGGTGGTTTAATCTCTAGGAGGCCTTGGATTTTAATGCCTTGAGTCCCACATTCATGTTTTTAATATGGCACAGGGGCGATTAGCTGAAGGAGAGATTTGGTTATGCTCAATCTATGGTTGGGTGGTACGTGGAAGTCCTGAAATTGGTTGTATTTTTCAAATGTTATTAATATCTCTTTACCTATTGTAATTTATGAGTACTTGTACTTGTTATTATGTAGCTTTGATGGTTTTTCTATCATGGTTATTATTCTGGTTATATGTTGGTTATAATCATGGTTCCATAACAGATTCTAGCTATGGATCTTGATATGTTTTGATTAGTTGATGAATGGCTAATGAATACATGAGATAAAAGATGTTATTGCAGCTATTAAGAGAGGAACTTAGACCTTCTTGGTGAATCTTAGATAAGTTTCAGGCTCCTATGTGCATATATGTATTCATGACCTATAGATTACATATTCACCATATGTTTGATGAAATGACTATCATGGTTAGCCTTGGTTAGGTCAAGTCTTTGATCAATTTTTGTATGAATGGCTTTGTCTTGATGTTATTTATCATTCTGGAAAGTCATATTGAGTTATAGGTAGTGGTCTGGAGGATAGCTCGAAATAGTGGCTCAAAATCAAAGACCGCACCGCCTGAATTGGAAGTTTTGGGCTATAGAAACACTCTTACAACGTTATGCATGTGGTTGGAGACATATAACCATAGGGAGGCATTTTCATGCATGTGTTGTTTGGTCCAAGTCACTAAAAAATCAATCCTGCTCAGGGTTTGGGTAATTGAAGTGGTTGTTTAGCTCCTAGGTGTCTTGTAGCTCATGAAGAAGGTTAGTAAAGTTCCATTTTGTTGACTCCACTTCCTTAACTATACTTAGGAGATTGGGACATCTCATAGTGTCCCTCAACTCATGTTTACTGTGATAGGCCAGTTAAAGTGGGTAAATGTGGTCAGAGCATCTTATAGATTGGTATTAGAGCATGGTTCAAATAGTTAGAAAGGATGGGTGGAATGTGTTTGTTATGCATTAATATCAATGTATATGTGGTTATTATGCATGGATTTTCATGGTTATGGATGTCATGCATGAGGTATTTTTATGCAGTTGGTGTTTTCATGGATGATGTAGATATATTGATATGATTATGTATATACATGTATCGTACTAATATGGTTGATTTTATAAACGTTACATCCTCCCATGAACATTATTGAGGTATGTTGATTATGTTTATATTTAGTGTATCTGACATGGTATGTTTGTAGGAAGAAGAGGATCAAAGATGAATAGGAAAATGGTGGATTATTGTTTACAAGGCTCTCCTTATAGATCAAATGAGTACCACAGAGATGAGTATTGTCTAGAAATAGTGAATACTTAGAGAAGTATAAGGGCAGAAATAAAAAATGGCAAAGAAGAAAATGACAAGATCATTTAGTCACAAGAAAGGCTTACCAGGGCACAGGAAAAAAAGCGGAAGTCAATGGAGTTATCCTTCAGATTTTTTCATATTTGCAGAGACAAGGATAGCCATGGATCACTTATGGAAAGGAGGAAAAGACTAATGAGGAATATTGTAGAAAATATCATGCTGGGAATAGGTTGGACAATGATGACATTGTTAGAGATGGTAAGCTCTTGGATATAAGTGATAGGAGCAGCAATAAACATGGGTTCTATTTATTTCTAACATAGAAAGGTATCATGGTCATCATTTATACCACCCTTATAGTAGGAGTGGGAGGGTATATTTGTTGGATGAGTTCAAGAAACCCAAGCCACCTACATCCATTGGAGAGTTGAAGAAACCTGAAGATGCAGAGGTATGGTTTCTTGGAATGAAGAAAATATTTTAGTTACATGAATATATAGAGAACATGAAGGCCTTTATAGTTATTTTCATCCTCAAATGGAAATCAAACTTCTAGTGTGAAGATGTGAAATGTGTCACAAATATCACGACAAAGGAGTTGAGTTGTCAGGAATTTAAGAGACTCTTAAGTAAGAAGTAATTGTTAAAGAGGTATTATGACACAAAATCCAAGGATTTCTATGAGTTGAAGATCGAATCTATGGCAGACGAGGAGTACACAACTAAGTTCCTATATTTGTTGAGATATTTTCTTTATATGAAGGATGAGAAGACAAAATTTCAGAGACTTACCAGTGGACTTCCATTAGAATTTAAGGATTAGATTGAGTGTGATGAGCTTCAGTTGTTGGAAGAATTCATTTGAAAGTTGAAGCACTATTATGAGCAATCAGAGTGTAAGACCAACTCTAATAAATTTTATAAATGGAATTATAAGACTAAAGATAAGTGGCCACTGAAGCAGGAAATAACTTAGGATGTAGGTGAGAAAGAGAATGTTTCTCCTTACAATAAATTTAATGCAATAGAGAAGGGACATGGACCTCAACTTGGAGATGAGTTGAACAAAGGAAATGTCCCTTTGTAGTGTTGAATATGTGGCAATGATCACCACAAGAAGTATTTTCCATTATATTAGGGTGGTAGGCCTCAAAACTATGGCACTTAGAATGCTCAAATAGTTGGGGTTCTTGGATAGAGAATTCCTTGGATTTATGCAGCATTTGATAACAAGCATGTGGATCACCACACATGCATTATTGGGATGGAAGGTAAGTTCTATGATCAAGTTGTTTCTATTTTGATTGGCCCTAGGTCTCATTCTAGCTATGTTGATCAAAAGCTAGTGGATAAGTGTGGTTTGAGAAAATAAGTGCATGCAAAGTCATGGTTGGTAGTTGGCTATAGATACTAAGAAAAGAATTCATCATGGGTAAGAGGTTGTGCATTTATGTTGAATGGTATGCCTACATTAGCACATATGAATGTGCTTCCATTGCAATCATACAATATTCTCCTTGTATGGATTGGTTGTACGTTCATAGGACTAAGGTGGATTGTTATGAGAATTCTATTGAGTGCTTGGATGATGATGGAGAGAAGATAATATTCTAGGGTAAATGAAGCCTAAATTAGTGAGAATGGTTATATCTATGGAGGACAAGAACAATTGCAAGAAAGGGTGTGTATTGTTTGCAGTACATGTTTCCAGTGATAAAGGTAAGGATATTGAGGATGTGGATGTCTTAAAGAGCTACCTATTTTTGAACAACCCTAAGATGTATTCTGAGTAGATATTTTAGAGTTGCAAACTCATAGGTAAGTGGAATTTTCTATTGAGTTGGTACCAGGATTAGCACTAGCGTCAAAGACACCTTACAGGATGAGCACTCTAGAGTTGGTGGAACTAAATATGCAATGAAGAAAATTCTTAAAAAAGGATACATTAGGTCATCTGTGTCACCTTGGGGTGCACCAGTTTTGTTTGTAAAGAAGAATGATTATACTATCAGGTTGTGTATTAATTACATGAATTTGAAAAAGGTGATAATGAGGAACATGTATCCATTTCCAAGGTGTTGTCAGTCCCAAAGACAACCTTGGATTGCTTAAAAGAACAGTGCCTGGGTACATATAAATCGGTGTGCCTCAAATGATTCTCAAGTAGGAGGAGACATCACCTGTATTCTATACATATAATCAGAGAGTTGGTTCTTTCATCCAAAGATACAAGCCATATGTTTCAAATTTTCTACATACACATAGTTCCTAGAAATATAATAGAAGTAGTGGAGGTCGAGCACTTCAAAGATTCACAGTTTTAATAAGTTTTTTAAGATAAATGATAGAAGTCAAAGCAAAAGGACAACTCAAGATATAGATCTCAAATCACAAAGAATTCTATCTATAAAACATAGAGCCCGAAACCATGAGATTTACTATAACTACTAAGTTAGAGGAAGATGCAATGGACATAAAATAAGTTGAGTGATATGATTCACGCAATACAGCTTGAAAATATGATTTCAACCCCTCAAAGAGGCACATGCGTTAACACTTTAATGCAGATGAATCTATAGACAAGTTTGAAATATCAGAGTATATATTATTGCATGAATTCAAAAGAGGAAAGCATACAAGATGAATGAAACAAAGAAATAACACATTATAATACTTCGGAGGAGGAATCACCACCAATCCTATAATATTCTGAAATATCTATGTGACTAAGTGATATAGTTTTCTAAAAATAGAAGACATTCTCTCATATTTCATAACCGTTTTTTAGTGCTGCGACCCCCTATTTATAAGAACAGGGGGTGATTTCAATCATCATTTAATACATAAAATCCTGGGCTGATTTTTTAGCTATCAAGTTAGCCTTCTCTCTCGGCCAAGGGAGGTTCTACATCCCAAAAACATTAAGAACAATAATAATGGCCTCATAGAGGAAGGCACATCACAAAATTGTGGAACAAGTGAGATATCAATGCAAAATCCGAACACCCCATCCCATCCCTGTAACCACTTTTGTTTCATGGCCGCATTTAGTTCACGACATATGCTCCTACGCTCCTCAACTAATGCTCATCATTTTGTTTTAAAAAACTTTCAACGCTGACCTTGAGAACGAGTTACGAAGACCCATTTCTTGGGGGTGCCCATATTTGGTTTTGAATGCTCCCTCTATGGATTCACTGCTACAATAGCCTCTGGGAGTAACTCTGTCATTTCTACCATAAAACCTTTTGAACATGATCGATGCCCTGATCTGGCCTTTGGAATAGGGGAAACGAAACCTTAGGGTTTCCCCCTTAGATCCACTTTCTTACAACCCTTTTTGTAGTTCTCTGCATATCTATGGGGCCTGGGACCAAGGGATTTATGCTTCAATGCTTAGGCTCTCGATAGCTCCGCAAGGGGCCTTTTTCTTTATATTTTAGAAGTCCATCATCAGCCATTTTCCCATAACCTAAACTCTTTCTAAATCAAAGCTCATGACTTACCACATCCAAGGGAGGAGTCCCACATATCGCAATCGCATTGTTCCAATGTCTTAAACTTTTTATTTGTCCACAGCATGGGCCAATAGTCTGGACGTGTGATCCTTATATATCATGACGTAATACTTTATCGCTTCAAGGGGGTTCCTTCATATCGTAGTCTCTCGCTCCATCAACTTTAGCCTTTCCCCTCAACTACTACAATCATCGATCTGTGACGTGACATCATCACTGCCGAGTGTCGCCCTATGAGCGGTGACACGTGGAACTCCAAAATGGGGAGATGTCACCCTTGAAAACACTGTAACCAGGTGACATGTTTCCTCTACAATGTCATCAACCTGCCACGTCACTGTTGACATCATCTACCCTGTCAGTTCTAAAGACCAATCACATGCTACCACATGGCCTCTGTAGGAGAGAGAAAGTGGCCTGCCTGACCCTTGTTTTGTCGACATTTTTCTTTGTAAACTATTTTCTGGGCCCCTCGATGATGTTACACAAAAATCACAAATCGGTGGTTTATAGGTCTTTAAAGTTTTAGAACCTATTGATATGCTAAACTGTTAGACTGCTATGATGCAAGGTCGTCGGGATGTGGGATTGTGTTGTGTGGAGTAGAGAGAAAAGGGCAGACCCGACCCCTGTTTTTACATAATTTTCTTTGTTAAAACTTTCAGGCCCTTCCATGGTGGTGCAACAATATATCGCAATATCGGTCCCCACATGGCTTGGATTATGTTGTAACTGAGGGACTGTTGGATCTACAGGATGTGATCTACGATATTGGATTTTGGGACTATGATATGTTGATAGCCTTAGTTGTGTGCCCTGGGATCCTACCCATGGTTGATTGCAATAAATTCTCTGCCTAGAGCCACCAACTACCGATATGCAATATCGATGCTCAGCAGATCGATGTTTCTCGTTCCATTAGTGCTACATACCTGTCTGACCACCAATATGTGATATAAGATGAGCATCCTAGGTCTTGATTGCGATGTTTTCTCCATACTCAGCCATTTTCCTCAATTAGCTGGGGTTTTCATGGGTAGTCTTCTAAAATATCTAACTTTTGATCCGTGAACCCTCTGTTTGACTTCTATATACCACCGAGCATATTTTTGTGAGTGTTATACAATAAAGAGGGTCTCATCAATCTCTGATAATTTCTATGGCTTGGGAAATGGATTCAAATTGAATATACTCATGCATTCTGGACCACTGATCATTTACAAAGCAATGAGTGAGTAGTAAATGACAACATTAGCTCCATCTAGGGATAGTACCTTGCCAGCAAGGTGCTGAGAACCTCCACACTATGAACTACTCCTTTGGGCATGGTGTCACTTCTCAATCAAATGATAAATGTCACAAAAGAATAATTCTTTATAATAAAATAAATTCAAATGACGATTGTAGTAAACACACCGGATATTTACAATGAGTGTAAAACATCTAGTTCGTAATTTTGAAAATAGAACTTGAGTAACTAACCATTCAATGGTAGTTCCAACAATTCACCATCCAAGTTTTCAAGAAGAAATGTATTTTTCCCTCTCTCTTCTACAATCCTGAAGGGGCCAAACCACAGTGGATCAAATTTTCCATGTTTCCCTTTGTCCTCCCATCGGATATCCCACCTAAGAACTAAATCTCCTGGCTGAAGAGGTTTGTCCTTGGCCTTCTTGTCAAACAAAGATTTCATTTTTGTTGATAATTGGATAGTTTAGCCTCCACCTATTCTCTTTTCTCTTGAAGCTCAACCAATTGATTAATAATCCTTGTTAGGGGACTTGTCTCCTCTTGATCTTCTTGTAACAACCTTTCTAGTTGAATTGGGAAGACAACAACTTTTCCATACACTAACTCGAAAGGTGATTTCCCAGAGGATCATTTAGGTGTTAATCTACTGGCCCATAGAAAAAAATTCAATTGGGAATCCCATTTCCTTTGGTCTTTAGTGAGAGTGGTCTTCAGCACCCTCAACACAACTTTATTTGAGGACTAAACCAAACCATTGCCTTGAAGGTAGTATGTAGTGGAGTGCCCAATAATGATATTGTATTTATGGCAGAAGTTGCTAAACTTGGCATATTTTAATACCTAAGTGTTACTAGTGATGATTTTGAAAGGGAAACCAAAGTGGGACAGTATGTTCTCCTCCATGAACTTTATCACCACTAAATCTATAGAATTTCTAGCTAGGATGGCCTCTACCCACTTGGTGAAGTAGTCAGTGGCTGTGAATATCCATTTTTGTTAGCTAGTAGATGGTGGGTTGATCTCTCCTATGAATTCCAATCCCCACTGTCTAAAAGCCTCCTCCACATGCACAAGAATCAGGAGGAGAGGAGAAAACTTATGCCTTTTGGCAAACACATGGCATTTTTGGCACCTCCTAACTTTGTTATAGACATCCTGGAACATCATAGGCTAGTAAAATAAGCCTTGAGAATATTGTGTTCCATGGTATTCCATTTGTAATTCCCTCCCCCATACTCCTTCATGAAACTCCCCAATTACCTTATGGGTCTCTCCTTCCACCGAGCATAACAACAATACCACCATAGGATTGTTCCAGTAGAGTAGGCCATTGGATATGATATATCTATGGGCTTGCAACCTTAGGCTTCGATATTTGGAGGCATCCAGCCCCAACAGACACCTGAAGAATAAAAGGTAATGAAAAATATTCCTATACCATGGTGATCCCTCGTACTTTTTTTAGATTTTATGCTCAGGTGTTTTAATATTGCTCTGGTGATCCTCTGGTCTGTCTTCCTTTATGGTCAACTTTATCCCTAGTGCTTGGCAGTTGGATTCAGATAAAACCTTAGCCAATCCTTGGCCTTTAATGAGATTAATAGGATTTATTTCCAACTCGTATTCTTGTATTTTATTATCCACCTACCCCTCTTTCCCTTACTGTCTCCTTGCACCAGGATGTCCTTGACTATTGTTGTTGGGACAAATGTTGTGATCTTCGATTGCAACACATATGCATGAAATGCCTTTAGAGCCTTGACCTTGTTTCTCCAATATGTTATATCTTAGTTCAATGTCCCTTAGTACCTCGTTGAAGAAGGTGATGGGCTACTCATAACCCGCTTTATTCTTCTGTAGTTGTACCATGGGAATGATATGTGGAGAGGTGAAAGAAAATATGTAGAAAGGCACTGAATAGTTGGGACTTTATAACGCTGGGGCTTCAACCAAATATTCCTTCATCCTACTAAAAGAATCATGGGGGACATGGCTATAGTTGACTTCATTTCATTTCTTGAGCATATCTGTAATACCTTTGACAATATCTACGTAGTTGGGTATAAATCACCTCAAGAAATTTATTCTCCCCAAGAAGGCATGGAATTATTTATTATTCTTGGGTAGAGGAATGTGGCTGATGGCTTCAACCCATTTGGGATAAATATTCACACCCTCCTACAATCTACGTGTCCTAGCAACTTGCCCTCACTTAGGGCAAATTGGGCTTTCTTAGGATTCAAGGAGAGACCATATCTCCTGCACTTCTCAAAGGTGAGTTCTAAGTGGAGGAAGTGTTCCTCCTTAGTATTGGAAAAGGTTTTGATGTCATCCAAGTATAAGACCACAAATTTGTCTCACTCTCCCATGAAAGCTATTTCCATCACTCTTTTAAATTGGCCCCTGCATTTATCAACCCAAAAGGCATGCGAGCATACATAAATTTTCCCCACAGGGTGGCGAAAGTGGTCTTTTCCTAATCCTCGGGATGAAAAACCACTTGATTATATTCAAAGAACCCATCTATCATAGACATTTTGGGATGAACCAACCATCTTCTTCAATTTATTATCCATCTTGGGCAGTGGGTAGTTGTCTTTCAAAGATACCCAGTTTAGGTTCCAGAACTCTACACTTAGCCTTAACTCTCCATTCTTATTACGAACCAAGAGCAGATTCAGTACCCACTCCAATTATCTTAAAGGTACTATAATATTTCCCTATAGAATCTTATTTATCTCCCTTCCAATGGAGGGGAGTAAGAGTGGATTTATTTGTCTGAGTTTTTGCTTGCAGGGTTTCACTCTACTTTTCAAAGGAATCTTATCATGTATGATGTTAGTATCAAACTTTTTCAAATCATCATAAGACCAAGAAAAAACATCCTTGTAGGCTTTGAAAAGATCTAAATACCTTTGTCTATAGTGCAAGAGGATTCCTTTTCACTTCTTGATCATCTAATGCTCCTCCTTTGATCCAATGTTGCAATCTGTAATTGATCGTTGATCTTAGGAGCTATTTGTTTAGCAAATATGTTGTCTTTATTAAAAATTCTTTCTAGTGGTACTAGTCCATGAGGGATAGTGTTCCCTTTAAGTTGCAAAATTTTGTGCCAAGTCACTGCATCTTTCCGTGAAGTGGCTTCTTGATCTACTTCTTATTCTTCTTCTTCTTGATCGATGGTGGAGTTAGAAAACTCTCCAACGACCTCTACGAATCATTTCACTTGTTTGTCATCTTCGAACACCTACCAATGCTTGATTTTGTCAGGTGCAGAGCATGTGCACATAAATTCCACCTCATATTTGGGGAGAGGATTTTGGGGGAGCCTCAAAGTACTTGCAGGTACAGCAAGAGAGTCCACCATCTTGTTTTCTTCCCTAGTCAGAAAGTGGATGTTGAAAGCCCAGAATAAGCTATCAATAAAGTCCCATACATCACTTAGATACATCCTCAGTAATTGATTCCTCATTTGCCTTACGACCATCTCAGAGTTTCCATAAACTGTTAGACATTCAAGATTCAGATTTTTTGCAGTTTGTAACCCAAGGAACAATGCTTCATATTTTGCCACTTTGTTGGTTACATCGAACTCCAATTTGAATGAGAGGGGTGTTGGACAGCCTTCAAGAGATACGAACAATACTTATGCCCCATTTCCCTCTTTTGAATTAGCTCGATCCAAATATAATTTCCATAATTTTCTTTCACTTGCATGCTGATGTTTTGATGGCCATGTTAGGTGGACTGATGTTTCTTTTGTGATAGCCTCATCTTTGTCTATACATAGGTAGGAGAGGTCACTTCCCTTTCCATAGATTGGGGAGTTCTTTGAGCCTTTAGTTGAGGTCACAGTTTTTACAAACCTGGATTCTCTATATATCCTCCTTTTCTCTCCTCCAAAGATGGGAATGGTGGTGTAAGTTAGATCCAACTTGATAGAGCCCCCTACCTTGGAACCCTGAGATCTAGATAACAACATGGCAAAACGAGGGGGAAAATCTGCCACTACTATATCCATTACCATGCTTTTCATAGGGATCTAAGGTAGGTTCACCATCAGATCCTTTATCATTCGCAAACATTTGAGACTCTTGGAGTCAAAGGAGTATAGGTCCTTGTAGAGCCTAGTGACCTACAAGCGAAGCTATTCCATTACTTCCAAGGGCATGAGGTTGTGGGAGGCTCCGGAGTCCAACATGAAATTATGTAAAAGAGGATCATGAATTCCCAAAGTGATCTGAAAATGGTGCTCTTAGGATTCTTTCCTAACTTACAAGAACCTCTTCCACTTCCAAAGCTTTAAATTTTCCCAAGTCTTAATGATTAACCAATGTGGAATTAAGAAATGCTTGAAAATAAGGTGTACGCTTGCATTTGTTGTTAATTGTTTATGTGCTTTGAAAATTTGGTTGTTCATGCTGATATGTAAATACATATGATAATAAAAAAATGCAGCAGTAATCAAACACATAAGGCAACAATTTAATACGGAGTTCGCCCAAAATGCTTGGTTTATCTCTCCTTGAGCTCTAGTCAACTCAACTAGGCTCCCTAGGATTATGGCAATAGTTCTTTTACAAGTTCCACACTCAACTCCAATGTTTTACACAAGAACATTGGGCTCATAACACCATATTATCCCCTGGCTCTTAGAGATGTTTGGCTTTCTGGCTCTAGCTCTTGGCTCTGGCTCTGGCTCTTACTCTGGCTCTCAGATCTGACTCTAGCTTTGGCTCTTTGGCTCAGGCTCTAGTTCTGGCTCTTAGCTCTCGCTTTTGGCACTCGCTCTAGCTCTTGGACCTGGTTTTATCTCTAGCTTCTCTAAGCACTTTCTATCATCCTTTGTATGCCTCTATGAGTCACTCGACCTCCAAGTGACTCCAAAGACTCTCTGAGCATTCAGTTTTTTCTCGTTGTTTGCTATCCTCTCTTCTTCTGTCTCCCCCTCTCTATCTCTGTCAGTCTATGGCTTTAATCCATCTGCTTCCTGACTAATCGTTTCCACTTTTAGCTCTCTCATTCCCTGCCTCTATCCATTCGAATCCCTTATTTTGGTTTTTACAGTCACTGCATCACACCTCATAGGGAAGAGGCCACCTATTCCGTAACGAATAAGTGTTAGGTTCACTGAAAACACTCGATCGTTTGAAATGACCGTTATTTCAATTTACTCTAAGAATGCCCATGAAACATGAATGTCTACTAACTCATCATCCACGTCGGACTTCAAAATCCTACACAATCTGCTTTATGACTTTTCCGAATCCGATCATCCATTGGGTCGCATCTCTGCCATTGATCTGGAGCCTCCAGATGCCATGGTCTCTGTCCATATCACACGAGTAAGTTGCATGACCTTTACTCACGTGATGTGAGTGGTTTTCCCTCTCATCTGCTAGACACATGTCATACAGTGTATGGAATCACATGGGACTTGGTCGAACCCTCTTACTACTTGAAGTGTTAGCGATAACTTGTCGGTTTTGGCGTGGGATGCGCCTTCTGATAGAATCAATGATTCCTGTACGGTTTTATGCCTTTTCCTCATGACCGGTGCTTGGGGCTTTCCTCCACTAAGGGGGATGCCCTGCGATACGCGATTAGCACTAATTGCGTATCAGAAACTACCTCTATTTTTGGATTTGGTCTCCCAATTTCCAATTTGTGCCAGTGCATGGTCACCATGGGCCAATGGTCTACGTGTTTTGACCAAGCGTCCTTGTTGTTCCATGCTAACCACAAATTTCCATTGTTTAGAGGTTATTTCTGATAAGCTTGCTATCCACAAGACTTTGAACTTTGGCATGAGTTTGTTTGCAGAGTTTGGGTAACTTTCAGAGAATTTAAGGATCCAATTCAGAACACGCCTTCCCACTAAAAGAACTTTTGGTCCACCAAAAGACTGATATACTGATCTGAGCAATAAATGAGAGTAACAACACCCTCTTCTTTCAGCCTCCTTAAACTTGCCTTTTCATCATGCCTCTGAACCACAATCCCTAACCACTTCCCTTCCTGGATGGGTTGGTCATCATGGGAAGAACTATTTTCCTCCTTGACTTCATGCAGAACTTCTACTGTGAATTTTACAAGAGGTAAGTTTGAACTTCTTTGCTTTGATCCTTGATCCAAGGTGGCTCAAATGAATGTGAAGTGCATCTGCTCCACAAAACTTTCATTTGTACATGTTTGAAAAGTTTCCAACAACAACTATTAACAACAATAGGTATACAAACAACAACTAGATGGACTAACTTCTGCTTCAACAAAGAAACATATTTCACATCTTCTGAACCCTTCCTTGTCTTATATCTAAATACAAATGATTGATTATATAACAAGCCAATAAAGCATGCCTTTAAAACAAATGAACCTTCAGGTCAAGCATGTAGAAAAATACCTTTAGGACTCTTTTCCAAAATATGAAACACTTCATCATTATCTCCATTTTGGAGACCAAGCTAACTTCTCCCAAGCCAACATTACATGCATCTCATGCTCATGCTTGCATTCCATCTATCAACTTTCGCTTAAGTACACTGTACTTTCGAAGCTAAAATGAACATATTGTTGCAGCAATAAAGTGAGTTTCCTACTCAACTTCATTCCATTTACCATTTTGGTAAGATCCTACAACTTGCATTTATTCCACAAAGAAATGCAAACAGATGCATCAAAGGACATGCAGTCTTAATTGGATAAGAATTCTAACAATTTCTTACTAATCCATTTCAAAGGTCCCTACTTGGTTTGCACATCAGCATCAATATGTGAATCATCCTAGAACACATCAATCATGGAATCTTTATTTCCATCCCTGCCATTTTCTTTTTCCACCTTCTCCTTCAGCTTTGGTCAAAGTAGTGCCGGATTCAAAGTCCAACACCTTTCAACAAGATGCCCTTGCTTATGGCAGTAAGTGCAATACATGTGCATCCTTTTAACAACATGATTTGCCTTGTCCTATGGACCTTTGGCTGCTTGCTTCTTTTCCTTCGAAATTTTCCTGTATGTGGCCATCCTCTTCCAACATCTAGAAACATAATGGTTATCCAAACCACAAAAGGAACATGCAATTCTTTTTCCATGCTTTACCAAATCAAAAGGAGTGTGTTTAGAACCAGATTTATACTTGCCTTTTTCACCTTTATTGCCTTCATGAGTAGGTGAAGAAAATGAAGAAGTGGCTCCCTTTGGAACACCATCACTTTCCTCAAGGATGTCAGATTTTCCAAAACTCTCTGGTTCGAGTGTGTGCATCTAAACACTTGCATCCGGTGAATGATGTTTCAAGCTATTGCATTCCTCCAAAATACAATCCTCACACTTCTTAGGTAGAGGACCTACAATGGAACTCCTTTTTGGGACTGTTTCAATGGCCTTCATGGAAGCTTTGGAACTCTCTCCATAAGACTGTCCATAACCAAGACCCAAATACTTAGGCCTTTCCTCAACCATTATTGGCTCAACAATACCTTGTGCATATTTTCCCAATCCTTTTCCTTCGTAGCCCATCTTAGACATTAGCTTGGAACCTATGCCTCTAGTATGTTTTTCAAAAGAACCAATATAAGCATTCTTAGAAGAATTTGAAGAAAAACTGGAATGGTTTACCTCTTCTTCAAGCTGATACTTGACCAAGGCTTCTTTGGCAACGAAGAGTTGTGACTCCAATTCATGCATCATTTTTAGGTTCATATTTTCAATATGAAGTTGCCTCTCTATTTCCTGTAGTTTTCCAGAAAGCATCTGCTTCTCTTCCTCCATAGAATTCAACGACTCTCTAAGTATGTTGCTCTTCCTTCCATCCTCATACATTTCTCTTACCTTGTTCATCGTGATGAACAAGTCTTGCTTCATGTCTCCATCAAAGGAACTTGTGAAGAAAGAAGAATTCGAGGATTCACTTGTAAAAGTTGTCATTATGCAAATGAACAAAAGAACTTCAAACAAGATTATTAAAGAGCTTATTTAGTACTTACAACAACCTTTTGTGCTTCAAGGATTGCCCTAAGGTCCTTTGGGATAGAAGAATGCCTTCAACCCTTCTTCCTTCTTGTCCTTCCTAGACTGAGCTATCAATAGCTTTCCCTTCACCTCTACAAACTCAAACAATAGTCAATCTGTAACCAAGCATACAATCAATGAGGCAATCAATCCTTGACTGTCCAAAAACCTTTCAGATAAGCAATCTTTGGCCTGTCAATCAAGCACTCTAATACAACTTTCTTTGAAGGTGGGGTTAATCAATCTTAAGCTTTGATACCACTTGATATGAAAATGGGGCTCTTAAGACTCTTGTCTAACTTACAGGAACCTCCCCAATTTCCAAACATTTAAATTTTCCCAAGTCTTAATGATTAACCAATGTGAAATTAAGAAATGCTTGGAATTAAGGTGTATGCTTGCATGTGTTTTTAACTGTTTATGTGCTTTTAAAATTCAGTTGTTCATATGATAATAGAAAAAAGTAGCAATACGAAAACACATAAGAGAACAATTTAATATGGAGTTCAGCCGAAACACTTGCGCTACATCTCCTTGAGCTCTAGTCAACTTGACTAGGCTCCCTGGGATTATGGTAACAATTCTTTTACAAGTTCCACACTCAACTCCAATGTTTTACACAAGAACATTGGGCTCAGAACACCATCTTATCCCCTGGCTCTTGGAGCTCTTCAACTTCCTAGATCTAGCTCTTAGCTCTAGCTCTAGCTCTTGCTCTAGCTCTTGGCTCTGACTCTAGCTCTGGCTTTTTGGCTCAGGTTCTGGTTCTAGCTCTCAGCTCTCGCTTCTAGCGCTCGCTCTGGCTCTTGGCTCTGGCTTTGGCTCTAGCTTCTCTATGCTCTTTCACTCGGCCTTTGCATGCCTCTATGAGTCACTCGACCTCCAAGTGACTCCAAAGACTCTCTATGCATTCAAATTTTTCTTGTTGTTCACTCTCCTCTCTTCTTTTGTCCTCCCTCTCTATCTCTATCAGTCTGTGGCTTTAAGCTATCTACTTCCTGACTGTTCATTTTCGCTTTCAACTCTCTCGTTCCCTACCTCTATCTATTCTAATCCCTTCTTTCGTTTGTTACAGTCACTGCATCACACCTCACAGGGGAGTGGCCACCTATTCCGTAACGGATAAGTGTCAGGTTCACCAGAAACACTCAATCATTTGAAATGACCATTATTTCCATTTACTCCAAGAATTCTTGTGAAACACGAATCTCTGCCAACTCATTGTCCACCTCGGACTTCAAAATCTCGCACAATCTGCTTTATGACTTTGTCAAATCTGATCATCCATCGGGTCACATCTCCTCCATTGATCTATAGCCTCCAGATCCTACAGTCTCTATCCATATCATGCGGGTAAGTTGTGTGACCTTTACTTGCGTGATGTGAGTGGTTTTCTCTCTCATCCGCTAGACACATGTCACCTAGTGTATGGAATCGCACGAGACTCGGTCGAACCCGCTTACTACCTAAACTGCTCACGATATCCTACTGGTTTTGGCATGGGACCCACCTTCTAACAGAATCGATGATTCTCATATGGTTTAATGCCTATTCCTCGTGACTGAGCTGGGGCTTTCCTTCACTGAGGGGGATACCCTGCAATACGCGATAATCGTGTATCAGAAACTGCCTCTGTTTTTGGATTTGGTCTCCTGATTACCAATTTGTGCCAGTGCATGGTCACCATGGGCCAACGGTCTACGCGCTTTGAGAGAGGGTCCTCTTCGTTCCATGTTGACCACAAATTGCGATTGTTTAGAGGTTATTTCTGATAATCTCAATATCCACAAGACTTTAAACTTCGGCATGAGTTTCTTTACAGAGTTTGGGTAACTTTAAGAGAGTTTAAGGATCCAATTCGGATCACAAATTTACATAGAAAGGTGCAATAGAAGGATCTAGTTCCTCCACATGCTGCCCAAAGACCACCATTGGCCTCTCTTCTTGAAGATTTAGAGAATCCTGGGTGGGTGATAAACTGATGGGAGCATGAATTGAGACACCTGAGATTTATAGGTTGGCTACTTCAAACGCTCAGTCAGTGGAACCAAAATATTTACCTTTTCAAGCTCCCTTTAAAGGTTGAATGTAGATTGGGTCTTCTCTACACCTCTTGGCTCTACTTCCCCTTCACTGTCATCAGTGCTTTTTTGCAAAACGGGTGTTTCCTTTGTTGTGTTATCCTCTTAGTTATTTATTTCCATATTCAAGGGGACTTTTATCCTAGGAGGGTTAGGATTTAGCTTACCTTTTCCTTTGTCCGGTACTGGAGGAGTAACTTGGAGAGAAATTTCCTCCTATTGCTCTAGTTCTCTTGACCTATTCTTTGAATATCTTAGGTTATATTTACGTTGTGGTTGTACCGACATGAACTATAAAAATTGTTTACAATAATAATCCATATCTTTCTTACCTACTGCCTTTTCGTCATGACTGACGTCCTGGTGAACCATATTCTCCTATTGTTCTTTAGAGAAAGTAGAATATAAGTATCCCTGCACCTCCTGTTTATTTGACCATTTCTCATCAGGATCACCTTCCAAATGTAGAGGATGAGGGATCGGATCCATTTGTTCCTTTCTTTCCCTTGGCAGTATATGTAATGGAGGCCTTCTATATTGTGGGTTATATCCCGATCCTTGCCTTGAGCATTCTATTTGGAGCGAATGTTGTTTTAAATTTCGAGTTTTCCAATCTTATGTTACAAACACCTGATGATTCAATCTAGCTCCTCCAACTTTGGGTGTGGTGATTCTCTAGTTTGACCAGAGGAGGGAGATTCTTCTTTACCTCTTCTATTCCCTATAGTTTCCTACTTTCCACTTGACTTCCCTATGGAGGAAAAATTTGTTTCTACTTCTAGAGCATCAACCTGGAGTTGATCTAAGGTACGAGATTTCCTTTCTCTTAAGGTGAAACTGAAGTCAGATTCAAAGGCTCCCAAGTAAACTACTGATCCAGATTTAAATAGGAATGCAATAGATTACAGAGATAACCATAAGTACCGAGATGTGATAACCATAAATAAAGAGATGCAGCGGAAATAATACTTCATTTCATTAATGGAAAATACCGAAATATGCTTACAACCAGAAATGGAAATAAACCAGCTAGGGCGATGGCAGCTTATCTCTGAGAAGAGATGTGTGGCTACATCCTCTGAACTGTGTTACAATGAGGCTCGAAGGCCTATTTATTGTTGAGAAACAATGGAAAAACCCTTCACATTCCAAAACCTAACCCTGGAAGATGAAACGCCAAATTGTGGGCCCCGTTTTTGGTTAAGTTGGTACATCAACTTCCCGAGGTCGCGAATTGGTCGTCTTATCTCCGTTTGACGTGCATGATAGCCCGCTGGAAAGATCTCTCCGAGGACTACGACGAAAAATCGCTAGCAGTAGATTTCCCAAAAAAACGTCGTTTAGGGCCTCAAAACGGCTCCGGAAGTTTAGGACCCGAAAAACTGCTAAAAATAGTAAATTGTGCTATAATTAAGGAAACTGAAAAAAATTGCACGAGACAAATGTGGGGGTCCAAATGGGATAGGTGGGTGGCCACCAACATCCACCTGGATCATTCCTCCCCCCTTAGGAAGCAATGGTCCCCATTGCGTTGAGTTCCTCCTTTAGATGAGGAAGCTTCTGCTGAGTTGGGTCGCTGGTGAGCTGTTCTGCAATCTCTGATGTGTCAAGAAATGGTGGGAAGCATGATCGACGACAGTCCACATTGAACACTCGGTACAAGTGAAGGAATGGAGAAATGATGTGCTTCAAAGCATTGTTGCCCATAGCCTTGGTACTGGTGTAAGGACCATGTCGGAGTGGTCAGAGCTTCTGATGGGCTCTTGTAAGGCATTCTTTCTGCAGATGTAACCAAACTTTGTTGCCCACCTGGAACTTATGTGGTACCCCTGTGGGTGAGGAGAAGTTGTTCCTGTGTTCTATCATGACCATATCTCTTTGCTGCTCCTGCTGCTGTGTAGAGGAGCCCTTTACGAGGGTCATGGATGTAGCAACGATCTTCCCCTTACTTTGGGAGCGAACTAGACAGAAAATAAATTTCCTAGTCTGTGATATGAGCTTGCTGCCTTTCTTAGAAGTGATCAAAGACGTGGCGGTAGGTGGGGCTATCTTCGGTATCCTGTATAACGAATCACCCAAAGAAATAATGACAGCGCGAGGCCTTGACTCATACACAACATGTCGCCTCCACAAGTATGGATGCCCTAATAATACATCACAAACATCCAGAGGTGTAACATCACACAATACCTCGTCTATGAATGGTTTGATGCTGTAGGGAAGGCGGCACTGCTGGCGAACTTTGAGATCTCGTCCTTCGTGAAGCCACCCGATACTGTATGGATGTGGGTGTGGTGTAGTTGGTAGGCCCAATCGCTTTACGACCTCTGCTGAAATAAGGTTCTTTTGGCTGCCACTGTCGACAATGAATTGTAGCGGCGAACCCTTCACCCACATCTGTGAGTGGAAAAGACGTTCCCCCTCCTCTGGCTCTTCGGGCTCATTCTTCTGGATCTTGGCAGTGGCAACAGTGGCGCTGGGATCGGCATCAATGATCTGCTTCCCTTTGCCATTCCCCTTGTCGGGTTCTGGCTCAGGGTTGGAACATGTATCTGATTCGGAAGCCTTCAACTCGGCCACCAATGACTGCTTGGTCCGACACTCACTTGTGTTATGAGTGGACTCTTGTGGAACTCACACCACTTTCCTGTGTCCTTCTTTGGCTTTGTGGTGTTGTTCTTTTCTTGCGGCTTTGACGGGTTTTCTTGGGTCACCCCGCCTTGGCTTTGTCCTTTGGGCTTCGGATTTGCA
>APFE030099305.1:9559-20426 GCA_000404065.3 Pinus taeda | reverse complement strand
AAAATGAGATTTTGGGGGTTGCCCAAAATCCCAAATTCTTTAAAAATCTTGATCTTGGACCTGTGGGTTATGGGCCCACTCAATCTTTGGGAAGCCTTTTAATTAATTCACCATTATAGTCTGTCTTGCTCTCATTTGAACATTCATGCAGCCGCCGCCGAGTGCCTGCAACACCATTTTTATTTACAGAACACAAGTTTTGACTCATTTATAAAACACATAGCGTATACAATTAACACAGAACATAAACACACTTTTATATAATTACGGAACAATTACAAAGTTAAGGCCTTTCAGCCTTAAAACGAACTCATGCTCGGCTACATCTTGCCCACTCACAATTTTCTTCACAAAATAAGATATCTATTACACCCCTATTGCATTACATTTATATAAAAAGTCTTATGAAGGACCGATCCTCTCCTCTTCTGATTTTTCTCCACAAAAACTCTCCAAAAAGCGTGCATGGCTATTAATAATAGGAAGTCTATCTAGTCTTATCCATTCTCTCTTTAATTTTTTTTCTTTAACTGTTTTAAGGGAGATTTTCTCTGTTTTTTCCCTTTATTCAGCTCCGCTGGTCCACGTCTTCATGCTCCACTTGGATTTTTCTTTAATTAAGAAAAGGGTGAGATGCACCTGCATCAGAAACAAAATCCAGAAGCATTGGCAACAAGTGACTGAAGATAAATAAGACAAAGAAGTTGGTTACAATTTCCCTACATAGTGGCTATGGTGAGAGAGTGTTGAAGACCCCACAAGGGATATAGAATCAGAGGCATACCGTCTCTCCCTCCCTGGCATAGCTAATCCACTGATTAATTTGATGATAGCATCCCCCATCACTATCGATGCTTAGTTGCAGACTTGGAGGCCCAGGAGTTGGGTATCACCAGTGATAACATGTGGGTTCTATGCAATCTATTGGTTCATTGCCTCAAAGACTGGGAAGACACCACTGTGGTGTTGGAGGGTTGTGTTCATGAACTGGACTTTCACATATGTTGATGTAGGAGCATTAGAGCTTGCAAGTCATGAATATTTTTGGAGGCAAAGAAACAAATTGATTTCTACATGGAAAACGAATTTTATTTCGTTATTGCAAATATTTTAATTTATTTATTTATTAGAGAAATATAGATAGAGATAAGATTTAGTAGATAATATTTTTAATAAGAGAATCTATGTTTTAAGGCATGAAAAAATTAGGAAATAAATCATGAGAGGTTGTAGGAGACAAACAATTTGTATCAATTAGTAAGTTGTTAGGATAAGAAAAAAACTATAAATCTTAGAAATTATTGGGGGTTATTTTAGGATTTATAAAAGCTATGGATAGGAAATATTTTATCAATAAGGCAAAAGCGATTCTATCTTGAAAAACATGAGTGATTTATGGATCTAGAAAAAATTATTTTATTTGTATATGTCATTATAAATATTGTAAGTCTAAGGCGAAAACTAATGTCCAAATGAATGTGAAATGACAAATGAATAATTTTTTAATTGTTTTGTAATTGTATTGACATGATTTTATTAATGAAATGAATTTTCATTATGTTCACAAATTTTTTGGTGTATCTATGTGATTGATAATAGTTCTAATTTGTGCATGCACTAGGATTCACTGTAAGTGAAGTAGGATTTTTATATGAAATACTTTTGCAAAAAAAATTAAGCATTTGATGATGAGGTGATTTGTTGTGTGATCTATAGAATGTGAATTTGTGGAAAAAATTGTTTTTTTCCACATCAAGTGGTATCAGAGTAAGAGATCTGGAGACAACATAATAATTTTGTGCTACAATATGGAGAAAAATTAGAATGAGATTAAGAAAACCGCAAGTAAATTGATTTTGGGTTTTTATAATTTGTGGAGATTGATGGCAGGTAGCAACGATTCAGAAGGAGGATGTGGTGAGAATTATGATATCTAGCGCAATTGTGATGGAGGAAAAAGAGTAACTGCAGAAACCTGAAGAGAAATGAGTGCTTGAAAAAGGTTCCAGAGGAGGGGACCAATAATGCCAACAATTTGAGCTTAGACAAGAATCTTGGTGAGGTGTGTGTAACAAGAAAGTGGTATGCTAGTGCATAGGTGATTTGCAGGTCACAGTGGGCAGCGAGAAGCTCACGAAAGGGGAAGATGAATATGACTATGGGAAGTCATTTGAAGAATTCAGAGGGAATCCATAGAGATGCCAAAGCAGTTTGCATAAGGAAAATGAGTGATGAAGAATACGAGAGGGAACTTGTTGAGATAAAATAACAGTTGAATGTTCTTACAAAGTTGCTACAACAGAATGATGAGAACCAAAGGAATGGGTGGAACCTGAGGAAAAGGGTTAAGTGGGCTATTAAAAGATTATGGACCAAGAAGTAGAGATGGAAGCAAAGACATAGGTTGAAGGAAGAAATCAAAGCTACGAGTGTGACGAGGTAGTTCACAGAGGTGAACCTGAGAAAGTATAAATACATGGAGAAGATAGCAATGTTGGTGGAGATTTGATGTTTGAGACAAATGAGGCTGAAAATCCTTATGTTTTTACTAATGGTTTGTTTATGGTTGCAGGTTTTATTTATTATGAGAAACCCTTTGAAGTTGTCACGAAGAAAGAGGAAGACAGAGTAGAACATAGTTCAATTTTTTTTCTCATCACAGAGGAGGAGCAATACTTGAATGGGATGCTCATAAAGAATGATGAGCCAAAGGCAGATACAAATTTCAGTCTTCACATTGATTGTGTGCATGCAGGTGTGACATAAGTGATTATCATTTTTCAAATTGATGCAAGTGGAACAGAAACCAAGGGTGAAAAACTTGCAAAAGTTGTTGTGAACAAGGATGAAACAAAGTCAAAGGAGGAAGAGTTTGTTGGTAGCATGGAGACCCAACTTGATTAGTAGATTGAAACAACACAAAGAATCCAAGAAACAACTCTACAACATGGGATGAGGTTGAAAGTATATTTTTGTGGCTATATACTTTTGTTTTGATCACTTTCTTGGATAGAAAATTTTCAATTGAAATGGTGAGCAGAAGTAGGGTGAAGACAAATGTATTACAATCGAAAAAGCTAGAGTGGAATTATGGTGGAATTCAAGAACCAGGTGCAATAGGACAAGCACATAATGAGATGGATGATCAACTGCAGCACAAAATTTGGGATCCCGGAGGATTATGAAATTAATGACTCATGACTAGGAGGTTGTGAAATTTTTTCAACCTTGGGAGTTTGATGAAAGAGCATTAGAGCTTCCAAGTTATCAAAATTTTTGGAGGCAAAGCTCCAAATTGGTTTCTACATTGAAAAGAAATTTTATTTCCTTATGGTAAATCTTTTAATTTTTTTATTTCTTAGAAAACTATAGATAGAGATAAGATTTACTTGATAATATTTTTAACAAGAAAATCTACATTTTAAGGCATGAAAAATTTAGGCAATAAATTATGAGAGGTTGTAGGAGAAAAGAAATTGGTAGCAATTAGCAAGTTGTTAGGATAAGAAAATGTTTAGAAATTTTAGAAACTATTTGGGGTGCTTTTAGGATTTAGAAAAGCTATGGATAAGAAAAATTTTGTCAATAAGGCAAAAGTGATTCTACCTTGAAAAACATGAGTGATTTGTGGATTGATTTATGGAGCTAGGAAAATTTATTTTGTTTGTATATGTTATTATAAATATTGTAAGTCTAAGGGGAAAACTAATGGCCAAATGAATGTGAAATCATGCGAAGAGAGGGATGAATACTTTTGTAATTGTTTTGTAATTGTATGGACATGATTTTATTAATTAAAGGAATTTTCATTATGTTCACAAATTTTATGGTGTATCTATGTGATTGTTAATAGTTCTAATTTGTGCATGCACTAGGATTCACTGTAAGTGAAGTAGGTTTTATATGAAATACTTTGCATACAAAATTAAGGGCTTGATGATGAAGGGATTTGTTGTGTGCTATAGAGAAGGTGAATTTTTGGGAAAATTGAACTTTTCCTGCATCATATGTCATGCCCAAGAAGCACTACGAGCTATTGCTAGTTCTTTGGGGCTTCAACTCCAGCATACTTCGTCATCTACAAACAACTCTTCTCAGATCCCTGTGGATTCTACCTCACAAGATACCATACCCTATAGGCAGCCTACATGAAGCACTTAGGGTCAATCCTCATCCAAGCCTTGGCAATAGCACAACATCATGGAGACAATTCTTGTGGATCTAGGAACATCTACCAATAAGGGATCACAAACTAGAATCCAAGGTGGTGTCACCATCCTTCACCAACAATGTACCAATTGTCAACTGGGCACCCTTTGTCAACATTGCACCATCCTTTGCCTAGGCACCCTCCACCAACTGAGCACCCTCTCCCCATTGACAATGACTACTACATACCAATGCCAGTGGAATGAGAAGATCCTCTTGAGCTCAAGCATGGAAAGGAGAACTCAAACAAGTATATTTTGGCACTGCTCAAGCTACTAATGCGACTCAAATCATTTTGATGCTTCTTCCCTTTTGTTCTTTTCATGTTTTTTAACACTCTAAACTATCTAGGAGATCATTTGGTTTCCCTCACAAGGGCAGATGGTCTTGCAGACTATTACATTTTTGTGACGATCAACCTCTTTTTCTTCTGGCTCAATCATGTAACTGGTTGGTTAAGTCCCTCCAAACATATAAACTCTATGCATATTATGTAATATAAAGATTTCTAACTTAAGAAAAACAAACAAACAAGCAAACAATTACAATAATATATTAGAAGATATTTTTATTAAATTTATAATAATTAATGGATTAATAAAATTGTAATAATAAATATATTATAACTTAAGTTATTGTTTTGTATTAATATATTTACAAACTAAAAGTTGAAATTTTTAATATAATCTTTTATTATAAACACTAAGATATTTTAAATATAAATTTATATTTTTATATTAATGTGTTTACAAATTAATTATAACAAGGGCTATATAGTAGAATTAAAATAAAAAAAATAATAATAAGACAATGATTTTATCGCAAAAATAATACAACTAATAAAAACCTGTATTGTTGAATGTCATCACCCAAAAATTAAGAAATCAAGAATATGATAACTAATATTGTTTATATTAACATATATACACTTTAATATGTATGTTTGTGTGTTTTTATTTTTATTAATATCTATAATTTTTATTATATTAATTTATTAAAATATGTTTTTAATATGATAATAAGTCATCTTAAATTGAAAATATGGAGAAAAAACTAATATTCACTAAAAAAAACAAGAACAGCAGCAATAATTCTTGAAAAAAAAAGAAACTATATTTCATGAAAATGGAAATAATAGAGAAAGGAAAAAAAATCAAAATGTTATATAAAAATAAAATAAAACTAAAAACAAAAAACTAGTAACTAATAGAAATGGAAGTTACTAAATGATCCATAATAAGACCTTAACCACAGATAAATAAATTTAAATAATAATAAAAATAACAAAAATTGAATTCTCAATGTTAAACTATGGATAAGTTGCATAAATTTTTGGTCAAACACAAACTAATAAGCAATCCATGATATTCTCAATAATGTGGTTGTACTGGTATATTGAATAAGGGTGTTAAAAATAACAATATATGGCTATATAATTATTGTTACGTTTTGAGAAAGATGAGAGTTTATAAATAGAATATTATTTAATAAATTATTAAGAATATTATTGAGATTTGAGATTTTTTTTAAAGTTTTAGGTGCATTTTATAGTCTAATATGAGGTTGTATGTGTTTATGTTCGTATTCAATTTGGAGTTGACATATGTTCATTTAAAAAAATTTATTAGTCCAAATAAAAATAATGTAAGTTTAGATTTGTGGTTTAATATTACTATAAGTGTGAAAAGAAATGTTGTACAAATATTTCACTTTCACTATTAAAGTTACAAATAAATTAACTTCTTGTCTATATTAAATAATATACTTTTAGTGAATTTTACAAATAT
The DNA here is from genome assembly GCA_000404065.3 of Pinus taeda. NCBI lineage: Eukaryota > Viridiplantae > Streptophyta > Pinopsida > Pinales > Pinaceae > Pinus > Pinus taeda. The sequence goes on along the minus strand of APFE030099305.1, from coordinate 14,430 downwards.
AAAGTAATTATTAAAAAAAACACCTATATACATATAATATATATCATATATATATATATATATATATATAATAATATATATATATAGCATAACAAAATATTTCAATGCTCAAAATTAGTTACTTTTTAGTAAGAAGGAAAATTTATAATTCATTCAATTTTAATATAAAATGTTATTAATAATAAAATACTCAAAAATACAAAATTTTCAATGAAAAATTACACATTGTCTACGTATAGAGATAGAAAATCACTATAGATCTATCTTAACTAGGGATTTATCAAGCACTAAAAGAGATTAAATCTCCTGACATGTAAACCTTTTTCAAGTTTTGCATTCTAAAAAGAGATTTGCATATCAAGAGATGTGATCCCTCCGAATACTTAGTAAATATGTTGTTGGAAATAATACTGAGAGGGGTAGGAGGGGGGTGGGGTGAATCAGTATTATCAGATCAATAGTTTAATTTTCAAAAACTAATTTGTATACGCAACTTCAACTCAGTGAACTAGCGTGTATACACAACTATACTTAATGCAACCAACGTATATGCAGAGATATTTAGATTTACCCAAATGTAATGAACTTTAATTAGTATATTAGGAATTCATTAGACAGTGCAGTAAAGGTAGAATAAAGCATCACACATAAGCAACACACAATAACACCAAGATATAAGGTGGAAACCCAATGTGGGTAAAAACCACCTATTGTTGTCGTCTTTGTCTTCTTTTAATAATAAGAAAATTTTGTTTGCAATTTTTTTACTGGTGCAGTCTTATACCAGTACACAGGCTTTTACCTATAGAAGGCTACAACCTTCTCTCATTCTCCAGCTTCTACTGGAAGGGAGCTACAACCCCCTAGCTCTTGTACTAGCTGATATGTTTACTAGTACGTAGGTGCCGACCTACAGAAGGCTACAACCTTCTCTTTTCTACCAGGGACCATGTTTCATAAATTTTCAAATTGGATGTTGATACTTGATCCATCAACAACATTATTCAATCATCAAATATATCTACATCAACCAATCTACTTTTGAACCAACCACAACCGAATCAATCAATCACTTTGACAACCCATCAATCTTATCATTTAGAATGCTGTCACCAGAATATAGTAACCAGAACCCAAGCAACCCAGAACACTACAACATTAAACAGAAGCAACTAGAACATAGAACATATTTTATAAGGTATACGCTACTTCCATGTGTCGAACCTGTGTGCATACATGATTTCCTCAAAGCGAACCAACGTACAGATTTGCAAATCAAATTTATAATGTATACGCTGCTTTGATATGCAGAACTAGCATGTATATGCTTCTTTTCTAAAGTGAACCTGTGTACAGATCTGTAAATGATGATTTAAACATTACAACTATTCTAGACTTCAGTCATACTCAAATCATCATATTTACAGACTACAACATGTGCTAGTTATTCAGATACATGATCAAACCACATAAAGATAATTCACTTCAACCCTTAAGATCTTAATACATCATTAGATCTTATCCTTCATCAAATGCTAAGGTTCATCCTTGGTTCAGATCAAGCACAACACCATAAGCCAATAACCTGCATACTAGATCTCACACTTCATCAGATATTCAATGCGTGTGTATCTTGGCCTAATGATCTTCTCCTCCTTTTAGAGTTTTAGGCATTTCTCAATACCATGGACCAAAACCACTTAGGACCAATACCTTGGATCAAATACCTAGGGTCAATACCTTGGACTAGATACCCTGGACCAATACCATGGACCAAATACTTCGGACCAAAAATTTAGTTTTCCAAGGTATACACGCTTTTCCTTCTGTGAAAGTTTGTGTGTACATATATGTGACTTGTATATAGTGAACCTATGTGTATACGCAGCTTGGTCAATGGTGAACCTGCGTATACCTCTCTTTCTTCATTCTGTGAAGAGTGATCTGCAATTCTTTGCTATATACCTGCTATATTGTGATCTTTCATCTGAGTGAGTTGCCTTCTGAACTGATTCCTTGAAGTTGCCCTGCATTTCATCACATCTGTAAACACTACTGTCATGCATTCTGCCACATCTGATATCTCTTCTATAGATTCATCTAGTTACCATATACAAGTGAGTTGTTCTGCTACAAGTGGGTTTCCATCAAGTACATTACATACATCATAATGCCAACAATCTCCCCCTTTGGACTTGATGGCAACAACGACCATACCAAGCCACTCTCGCCCTTTGACATCAAGGGCAAAGGGTCATGCTCCCCCTGAGTGCATGCTGAATTCTCTGATATGCTAAAGTGTGCCGATTGAGCTCCCATGATCGAGTCCATGCTCCCCCTGAGTATAAGCAAAGTCTACAAAAAAATGTTCTAAAAGAAGAACATGACTCTGTACATACATCACAAATGACTTCCTATCACCAATGACTCATACATACATCCATCTCCCAACCAAGTGGGGATATACCAAATTTGACTCATCTACCCAACCAAGTGGGGATATACCACTTATTTATACATGCCAAAAATAAGAAACATTACATCATCCATCCCATGCATGGTGGGGTTACAAATTAGGTCTTTTCATGACCTTTACATTAAAAGATATACATGAAATATATAACAGAGACCAAATATCTTAAAGAAGACCATGATAGTCATCAACAACTATCATATGATCTGCACCATCAGCAACATCTATCTATCAGCATCTAGACCAGCAACCTGTATATGTCCATCATCAATTCCCAAACTATCATCAACCATGTTCTCCCCCTGAACCTGTGCCACATGTTTACTATCAGATCTAATCATTGCATATGTCAGTAAGAGATATCAAAACATCATCATCAATCAGATATATATCAAGTTGTCAACATCTTTACGAGGACCAATATATTTCCACATGTTATCAGCAGAGTGAAACCATCATCAAACAGAGAAGATAATTGACAGAACCATAACAGACCCCTTTTTTTTTAAGTCTAACCCACTGCTTTTCTTCAAACCAACATATACGCAACTGTGCCCATAGAAACCCACATATGTACGCGACTACACTTTATGAAACTCACATATAACCACCTTTCTTTGAAGAAAATAGGATTTAATAGGAGGATGATGCAACAACTACTCCCATCTTTTGTCTGAGATATTCAAATGTCTCTCTGGGCAGTGGTTTAGTAAATATATTAGCAACCTGTTCTTTGGAGGGAACATACTCCAGTTTGACCTTTTGTTCAAGCACTTGTTCATGTAGAAAATGATATTTGATGGGTATGTGCTTGGTCTTGGAGTGCATGACTGGATTCTTTGAATATGATGGCACTTGTATATCACATAGAATGGAAGGGTGGATACATGTTGATTTGAATGTCTTGCAAAGGTTTGCATCATCCAAAGTAGTGTTGCAGGAGATGCATCAGCCACTTATTCTGTTCAGCTGTAGATAATGCAATTGAACTTGTTTCTTGCTGAACCAAGACACTAACCTGGAACCCATATAGAATGCACCACCACTAGTGCTTTTTCTGTCATCAACACTTCCTTCCCAATCTACATCTGTATATGCATGAAGTGTAAGATCTGTATCTCTAGGATACCATAAACGAAAGTTCTGTGTTCCTTGAAGATATTTGAAAATCCTTTTGATTGCCTGAAGGTGTGTTTCCTTAGGATTTTCTTGGAATCTTCCAACTATTCCCACTGCATGCATGATGTCCGGTCGGGTACCTATTAGATAAAGCAGACTACCAATCATGGATCTGTAAGTTGGTTGGTGTACTACTGCTGATTCATCATTTGAGCTAACACTGCATCCTGTCACCATTGGGGTACATACTAGTTTAGAATCTTCCATACCGTACTTTTTCAGGATCTGTTTGAGATATTTGGTTTGTGAGAGAAAAATGCCATCTTTATTTTGTTGAACTTGTAGACCAACAAAATAGGTAAGCTCTCCAAGCAAGGACATTTCAAATTCTTGTTGCATTATTGAGGCAAAATTTTGACTCATGGATTCTTCATTACTACCAAAAATGATATCATCAACATACACAACAATTATTAGCAATTTATCAGTGTCCATCTTTGTATATAGATTGCTATCTGCTGACCCCCTTGAAAAACCTTGTTGGCGGAGATATTTGTCAAGACGATAATACCATGCTCTTGGAGCCTGTTTTAGACCATCGAGAGCTTTTCTGAGTTTGCATACAAGTTTTTCATCATTTCCAAGAATGAATCCTTCTGGTTGTTCAATATAGAATTCTTCTTCTAAGTCACCATTAAGAAAGGTAGATTTTACATCCATTTGGTATACTTTGAATTTCTGAAAACTAGAAAGAGCAACAAACATTCTTATGGCTTCAAGTCTAGCAACAGGTGCAAAAGTTTCTTCAAAATCTATACCTTCTTGTTGAGCATATCCTTGCAAACAAGTCTGGCCTTGTTTCTAATAACTTCTCCATTTTCCTTCAGCTTGTTTTTGAATATCCATTTAGTTCCTATGACATTCTTATCATGAGGTTTAGGAACTAATTCCCAAGTATTATTCTTTTCAATTTTCTCAAGTTCTTCATTCATGGCCTTGACCCAGCATTCATCTCTGCATGCTTCATTTACATTTTGAGGTTTAGTGGAAGATAGTAATGCTAGATAGCTTGAGGTTTCAACAATAGTTCTTCTTGTCTGCACACCTGCCCCTTTTTCCCCCAAAATTTGAGTTTTTGGATGATTTTTCTGAACATACTTGGACGGAGTCTTTTCTTCTATCATTATCTCTTCTTCTGGTGCTTCATTGGTTTCTTCTTCAGAATCAGTGTGATTTGATGTGGGAAAATGATCCTCATCTTCTTCATTGTCATAATCTT